>JAHZMY010002435.1:0-54795 GCA_027743915.1 Seira sanloemensis | reverse complement strand
GATGAAAATATTATGGAAGAAGCTCCGTCAGCAGTCAGGGGAACATGGAGGCATTTTGAATACACCTTGTTGCTCACTTCAATATCCTCCAGTGTTAACCTAGAAATTAATAGATATTGAACATCAATCTGAAGAACAACTTCAGAGTTGTACAAAACGAAATGAATTTGAATCTTACTTTGTCTTCAAGGCAGGAAACAAGTGTTGGAAAATGGTAACATACGCCGTCAAAAAGTGCTGATGCGCTCCATGCTCAAGAATCACCTTCTTACCGATATCACAATAAACGATCCAACTCCTTGTCCACATTTCTTCGGGTTCTAAACGTCAAAAGCATACAAAAGCAGTTTTTTAGTAACAAATTATATAGGTTATTTGTTAATCAAGTACTCATAAAGAAATTTATCACTAACCTTTTCCATTAAAATCCTGAGGAGCCATGAGAGACTCTTGAAAGGACTTGAGGGCAGCAAGGGACACTTCCTCGTTAT
The DNA here is from genome assembly GCA_027743915.1 of Seira sanloemensis. Classification (NCBI taxonomy): domain Eukaryota; kingdom Metazoa; phylum Arthropoda; class Collembola; order Entomobryomorpha; family Entomobryidae; genus Seira; species Seira sanloemensis. The sequence goes on along the minus strand of JAHZMY010002435.1, from coordinate 54,304 downwards.
TACTCACGGCACCATTTTGCATAAACTGGAGAAAAAAGAACCAGGCCTTCGGAAAGTCCTTGATTTCCAGCAGACTTTGGCGCTTAACCGAAAATATTTTGGCAATCCCACTCAACACGAGAACCTGTAAAAAACAGAAATCGTATCTTTCATAAGCAATTGGCTCAATATATTTTTAATACAATTGTAGAGTTTGAGTGAGAATAGCACCTGTGTTTCCGCCCACTGCTTTTGTGCTGTGTTCCTTGAATGATGAATCAAAAGCGAGTTTTGTGCATCAACTTTCTCACAACTGGCGTTTTTCCATGATGTCTCTACGGCTTCCAAGAGAGGAAACAATACCTGTCCAAAAGATAATATACATATGATATGAATCAAGCAATTTGTTCCTTTTATCTTTTTTAAACTTGCCGACCCGCTTGTAAATTTAAAATACTGACGCACCTGCCACATGACAGAGTCCCATGAATAACAGTTCAAAATGGCGGAATGTGCTGATATTGTGGAGAAGAGAGTTTGACCTGCAGACTTTCGAACTGCAGGTCTCTCGTCAATGCATAGTTCTCCCAGGCGTTGATATATTCCCAGCCAGAGGCGATCAAACTGTGGGATTTCAGACACCCCAGGAAAATCCGGAAACACTGATATGTCAGGCGTGAAATTGTCTAAAATTCGGGCACGATTTTGAAACAGGAAATCCGCAATGTTCCACTGGAATAAAAAAGTGAGGTTAATTGGAGAAGTCATTAATTTCAGTGGGAACGGAGTGTAAAGGTGATTGAAGCGCATATGTACATACCATTAAGCCGATGGCGCTCAAAGCGACGTTCAGTTCTTGCTTCTGTCGAGCAAATTTCGCCACTGTGTCAATTGCATGTGGTATGCAGCCGCATGGTAGTACGGGTAAGTAATCTGTGACGACAAGTTGTAGGCACTGGAATGCAGTTCTCACAAGTCCCTCGCTACAAAAGGAGATCCAAAAAGTTTTCATGAATATACATAATAAGAACTCGCTGATAAAGGATTTAAAAAAGAAGACTCATACTTACCTATGATTTTCATAAATATCTCCCAAGATATTTATGGCCAAGGGCCACGAGCTTTTGAGCTTGTCTCCTTTGCAATGCAGTATTTGGCTCAAGGCCATCAACTGCTTACTTCGCACGTCATTATGTGGAATAGAAGACAATTCGCAGAGAGGGGACAACAAGAGTTGGTGCACTTTCTCGTCCTCAGTGTCTTCATGCAGCAATGCAGACCTCACCAGATAGGTAATCGCTTCTGAGCCCCATTCTCTCATTCGGATATGAGGGTGACGACACACTTCCAGTAAATGATTGGTTAATGGACGCCAGTATATTTCCACCCTGTCCAGATTTACTAACCCTATCTCTAAAAGTTTTGCTACTGCAAAAAGCGATGGTTCCTATAGCGCAAAGAAAAGAAATTCGCGTTGAAACCGATGCAAATTCACATTTTAAAAACCAACTATTTCGACTTTTTTTGGTATATGCTTATACTTACTCGGTTTGAATACGCAATTTCCATGGCTTCTTGAGACAAGTTGGTAAGTGCATTGATTACATGATGTAAGCTGACATCGTCCAGAGTTACACTAGTTTCAATCAGTCTCATTACTCCATGAGAAAGACAGCTTACAAAGTCAACGACAACGCCCATCACTCCTCCGCTAGAGCCCACTGATCCATTGGTTCCTTTCAGGGTTTTACGGTTGGTCAACTTGTCATTAGAAGTGACGCTGAGCTCACTCACTCCCGCACTGAAACCACTGGTGTTGCTGTTAATACTGGATGTCTGGCTGTCGTAGCCACTGCTTGGCAAGCTGGATGAAGTTGACTGCTGCTTCCCGTCTCCGACAGGCTTTCCAGAAGAGTGTGGCGCGATGAAGTCTGTTGACGACTTTGACACTATCCCGCACACCCAGCAGAGATGCTGCAGAGTAGTCAGTACGGTTAGCCAGGATGTCAGTAATATAGCTCCTGATTCGAGGCACAGACGGAGAACTGAGTGAATCACTAGCAGATTCTTCTTGGTAAGCATCACAGGGGTAGACTGCAGACCTGCAGGAAAAATTTACAGATTCGCTCATATTCATATCCTATTTGTTTACTATATCATTCTTCAAGATTCATACTTGGTGGAAGAGCTAAGGAAGGAACCACACTGGTCCCCACATGCACGACTTGCTGCTTCCCATTATCCATTTCCGAATAGCTGATGGGGTGAGGACTTTCGCCATGACCTATTACAAAACCAGATGTGCTGGTATAGATATTTGCTAACAAAATCTCAATTTGAAACTATAATTTAAGAGTTGGGCCATTACCGATTGTTCCCTTCAATACAGCGTAACCGTAATGGGGTGGTAAGGTGGCAACACAAAGTGACAGGACCGTCGCCTCGCGACACTGTTGCAGGGATGTTTTCCCGCTTAACGTAGCAAGGTCAACCAGGCGCTCGCAGATGGATTCGGTAATACTGTCATCAATACTGAAAGAGAATGATCAAATCCATTCTTAGGCAACACATTAAAAATTGTCATCTCAATTGATAAAAATAGCCAACCTTGCTTCCAAAAGTAAATTCAAGGCTGCCAACAGTCCAGGCCAGCTCGATGACAACAGTTGCTTTAAAACCTCTGCGTCTGATGAAAATGCACAAGTCAAAATATTTGAAAATGCCAATTTACAGGTAGAATGCAATGATTTCATATATTAAGATACCCTCCTGTTGTCCTTCCTGAATTTCTTTATCAATATGAACTAAGCTTAAGACAAAGTCGGAAAGGCACGCAAACGAGATGGCTACACCGTATGATTCACTGGTGGCAAACGCTGGTGGCTCCTGCTTATCAGTTAGCTCCATTCTACATAAAAATTTCAAAAAACGTCCTTAGTTTAAGTTCACAATGAGAGCAATTAAAAGTTGCTATAAATGGGTTACGTACAACTGTGGTTTTGGAGTGGAGGGCTGATACACTTGAACTAAAGGTACTAAGCTTCCCCTGAAATAAAATCCGATTGTGGACGTGTCACTCGTATTATTATTTGGGCCATTGGCCGGGTGGGTTGTCTGATTAGTGTTGGACGCAGTTCCTGTCGTGGGTGTAGCCAAAGAAATTGCCATTGCCCCAATTGGATTGGCAAACACTGATTGAACGTACGCCCCCAGGGCATTCACCATGTCCTGCGATAACACCAAGAGTAATGTTTATTTAATATTTATAGCTCGGAATTCATAGATTCGTTACAGACTTTGTAGGACTCAACTAGCGGTTACCTTGCAGATATTTGTAGCGTGAGGCTTCAAGTCGTACGACCGACAAAATTTGGACAAGTGTTGAGGCGAAGTTATGAGCTTGTGTAAAACCTCGAGCGCTAAGCATCGCTGCCACGTAGGCTTATCAGGATCCAAAAAGCGGACAAGGAGCGATAGAAAAATCTCACATTCCGTTACAAGCAGCGTATAGTATTTGTTGATGAGGATATCCACGATTCTGAGCAATCTGACAGAGGTTGGGTAAAATGGCTTGTCCAGTAGAAGATCACCCGCTGCAGTTTGTCCCTGTTGAGCTTGTGTTGCTTTGAACTTGGCATTGGGCGAGAACAGCTTTATCACCATCGCACAAACCCTTTCTTTTAGCAAGAGTCCGAATCTTTCGTACTGAAAATATAAGTCGGGACATGAAAGCGTGACAGCAAAATTACTATTTACTTAAATGCTTCAGTAAAAAACAATTACCTTAACAAATACAAATGGAAACCGAAACAGGACGGTCTCCAAAAGCTCCAGACCGAACGACCGGAACATTTCAGAAATGCCGACAAGCCACACTGGTTTCTCTCCGTTGACGAGAAATATAAGATCTTGGAATAGCGAGTAAGCGTCTGTGGCCTCAGGGCTGAGCTCTCCATCTATTTGAATATATACAGTCATAAATAAGAGAATGCACATGAAAAAAATCTTTTAACATGATAATTATCAAATATTGTGATTTGTACTTGTGACTGGACTGTCTTTATCAATTCTTTCGAAGACCAGGGATACGAGCTGACGGACCGTGGCCCCGGCAGCATGTGCTGTAGTAATATCTCTGGAACAATGAAGGCGGAAACAAAGGACGAGGCACTTTGCCAATACATCTCCTTTAACAATGTTGTTTGTAGTTAAGAGTAGCGTGACAATTTGTAAAACTTTGATTTCTTCGATTCCACTCTCCAAGAGGACAACAACGGTTTCATAAATGGAGCGTGCTCCTTTCACATCCACATATCCGCCGGTGATCAGCTTTTGGATTGAGTGTAGACACAGCTAAATACACGAAATGATGAATATGATTTCACTTTACTACCTTTTCTCTTCATTTAACATCCACATAACAAAAAATATCAATCAAATTGCCTCACCCGAACAATTTTGGGATCCTTTGTGTCACATCCTTGAATCACAGGATACAAGGCTTGATTCGTAATGTAAGCCATGCAGTTGGGGGAGGTTTGAGCTCCCCGAATCTTCGCGATCGCCTCCTCACAGGCATCCTTAACAAACCCATGTTTCTTTTTGGTCTCAAGAGACAATGTCTTCAAATCATTTTGTAAGGCAAAGATCAATTTCTCGTTGGCAGGTGACGAAGCGGAGCCGTCCGATGCCATCCTAATGGAACAAGCGTGCGTTGATACGACGACGAGACAAGCTGTTCCAGATTCCAAACAAGTTTGCTAGTACTCATTCGTTACATTAGATATACTAGGACATATTGCAAACCTTGACTTTCACAACAAATTTATGTTACTCCACAACCTACAAGAGTTTCCTTAAATTTTCAAAGTTTTGTATATATGTATATCACACGACTAATGAACTTCAACTAGAATTGGATTTTAGGCAGTCAATCTCCCTTTGATTTCTATTGGACGGCGAAGTGTGTACACGGGAGTGGTGGTTGAGTTACGAAAATCAGCCTTCGGGTCACCTGACTGCTTCCAGGGAATCTGTGCACAGAAAGAAAATTCAATTAATTTTGTTTAGTTACATTGAAAATATTCACAAAGACGCTAATATTGTATAATTAACTAATATTTACCACCTAAAATTTAAATTATACCACAAGTGCCATTAAAACCTTCCTCATTTCATCATTGCAAAACACAAGCACACAAGCCTTGAACTAGTTATTACGCTAATATTTGATTAGCTGTTGTTACAGAGGAAACGGCTGATTGTAAAAACCATTTATAGACTGATTCTGTGGGTCGAACAAAAGCAAAAATTATAATTTTACGACATCGTAATAAAATCATTCTGCAAAAACATTACGCCGCACGCACATTAAACCTACATACGGAAGATATTCCAAATACTGTAAGACCATAAAAACCATGTTCGAATGTCGGCAAAGGAGCGACATAATGACGACACTCAGGTAATCTACAATGGAACGACGAAATATGTATAAACCATCTTTAAATACTAGTACCCTCTTTCGAATCTTTTGCTTATTCTTGTAGGCTGATATACTTTTAACACAGCTTCCAGCTCACTAACTATCCATATGGCACATGACAGGGTTTAACTATTCGCTAAATTATACGTTACTGCGTAAGATTTCAATGTATTCCTCACCTGCTGGACTTACTTTAAAAACTTGATTTGTCAGATATTGAATAACTTGGTTGATCCTTCACTTGGTTCACTCTTATGATGATCTTGACGGAGCACAAGAACGTCGAAACTAAACAGTTGTTCAGCACAAGCATTAAATGTTTTGGGGGTAAAAATCTAAAACTAAAAAACGTGGTTGAAATTCGACATTTTGACAGCCGAAACTAAATATAGATAGACGACCATTCCTGATCACTGCACTATTTTCATTTTCGCAAAGTCAACTCAGCGTAAGCATAAAAATCTTGTTTATGTGACTTCTTGTACACAAAAAATATATATGTAGTTCACTCACATTCTCACACAGCCTCTGCTCACCTACTGCTTATATGTAAGCCTTGCTCTAGTAGACTCTTGTAAGAAGAAGAAGAATAAGAATACTACGGCTTTCAGCTTTCATTCTCTGGCCCCTGCTGATGATGATTTCTGCTGCTGGTTAGCGGTCGATGTGCTACTCTGGCCACAGAAGAAGTTTTTTATCCCATTCTGCTTCCTTGCATACGACGACGACGGCAGACAGTTGCTCCTTTGATGTTTGCTCATCTAATTATGCAATGGTGAGGAAAATGTAGGGTTTAGCAACTATTAGCTAACAGACTTTGTTCGCATCCGACGTGCGTCCTGGAGAAAGTACCACATGTTTTACTACGTATACGCAAGTGAAAGCACCATTGCATGTTTCAAAATCAGATTAATGCAACAATGAAATTAGTGTTCAAAATAAAAAAAGACTTTGTTTTGCAAGTTTTTGGCATTTTACTACAGATGTTAAAATACATAATATATAATAATATATTGCGACAGATTAATAAAAGACTAAAATGACTCTGCGTACATAAACAGCATGAATGTATGTAAAGTAGGTAAGGTTATGATCTATTGACTAATTTAATTTGTACTTGGACAAGCAAATGTTGGACATTTGAGTTATTAGCTAAGATTTAATTCCTGCATTGTAAATCACATGCATTGATTTCAGGATCAGGTCAAGTTCTTTTTCCATGTATGTTTTACGACCAAAGCATTAATTTGTTGTTTATTGGTAGGAGTAAACTTCGTTTGACATGGCAGAAATATTCTACATTTGCTGGCTATTTTTTAAAAAAACATGGTACTTAATGTAATAAATTAAGTAATGACAACATCAACTATGTAAAATGGCTAGATGGGCGTGGACTATGTTTTAAAACCTTTTTTTTTAAATAAATAAATGAAACGGAAAAAAGAAAGTCCGGTTCTTTCATGATGCGAATACAATAGACTAGCGAGGTGGTTTTCTAGTCAGTGTTTCTTCGACGATAGTGACCTTTTTCGAAGCAGAAGTTTCGTCCAATTCATCGTCCGATGGATCCTTTATCCCTTGGTAGCGCTTTTTAAACTTCTCAAATACATACGAGAACGACCTCCGCAATCCTGCAGTTAAGATACCTTGTGCTGTTTGCTTTATACTAGCTTCACTGACGATTTCTGTTATAGCTGCGCGAACAAACACCCCAGGCACCGGAATGTGTGATATATCAGCCAATACTTCTTCAATATCGATAATTTTGGGATCTCTCATAAACGCTTTAGCTATATTCACCTGGATAAATAAAATATACGCTCATGAATAAATATATTTACTCTTTTGCACTATAATATAAAAGTATCAGATTACGGATTACCTGAATTGGAATTGGTAGGGAGATTAAATGCCCGTAGCGAGTGCTTGCAGCGATGTCTTGAACAACGGTGTCTTCTGACGTCGTCTAAATTGTAAACATTCAAATTAAAACTCAATTTTATTCATCGTAATACGCCTAAAGGGTAATTTTTCATCAGCGGGCCCCTGTGAGATAACTTTACGCTATTCCATGTATGGAAGTATGTAGCAATCAAACTACCTACTAACTTTAACTCCCCCAAGATTTCACATGGTCAACGGAAACGGAATCTCATTCAACTCATACAAGAGGATACGATTAGTCATCTAGGATGAAGTCCTGAGATGGCCGATTGAATTCAACAAAACAAATTGAGTGAGCCACTCTGTGGAATTGCGATACTCTCTCGTATTTTACAATCTGATGAATAGGAGTCATGGGACAAGGACCCATCATGAGAAATATTACCACCGACCATCGCTAAACGTAAATATTTAAACTATTTTCCAAAAAACACCTACCGAAGAACCAGGCATGGCGAGGAACAAAGGCATGTAGATTTTTTCAAATTCAGGCATCAAAGGCTCCACAATATTTCTGGTTTTCTGAGGATTCTCTGCTAACTTCATTCTAGTATCACCTAAAACATCAATAAGCATATTTTATTAAAATGTGCTTCTAATATGGCGGGATCTATTCATTCGTTGATATAAACGCTTACATACCCATGTAGGATAGCTCTGCGATATCATGATACAGGTCAAATTTCGCAATTGTTCGCCCTCGTAGCAGCAACGCAGCCCGTAAAGCAGTAAAGCGGTTGTGGGTCAGACTTTCAGACAGTTTTTCAGTTGTGGGAGCTACGAGATCAAGGACGGGTTTGTGAAGGCGGCCCGCAATGTATAGATGTTTCCATGTTCTCAAGTCCTCCTCAAGTGCCTTGGTGCTGATTACCCCATACTTTACAAGCTGGACAGAAAATATACAAAATATTAGCCGTGTTGATGTACATAAATAATTTCCTGCTGGAGAAAGCAATGCCAGTCAAAACATCAATCTTATCCTTCCTTACCATCCCATCTAGCTCACAATACGGATTGTAATATACTCCACACGCCATCCGTTCCTGAATAAATGTTATGACCGTTGGCCCAAGGAAATGTAAGAATGAGTAATGGTGCCAGTTCATTTCTAAATTCTTCGTGTGCCACGTCATGGGATCATCCACGACAAAGACCAAATCCGTCATCTAAGAAAGGACATGACATAACGTTTATGAAAACGTTAATTTTATATAACTTTGACAAAAATCAAATACGCATATGTCGGTCTCAAAAACAGTACCTTTCCAGGCTGCTGGTCTTTCTGGGTGAAAACGCCGGAGCCGTACGCAAAAGCATACGACATGCCCTTGGGAAAGTACCTTAAGAGATCGCGAAGTCCTTGGTTCGCGATTGTAGTAACTGCCATCTTTGCTACCAAGAGTATTGATTCCAACGACGCTCCTACCTGAAATACTTAAACTTACTTACTTAGTTGTTGCACGGGAACATTACAGGTTTTAGATAATCAACAGGGTTTCATCTTGAATGCTGTTTCAACTTCCAATACTTTAAAGACTTTGAATTGTAACGGGAATTTAAGGTCAGGCTTATTAGTGCTTACCTTGACCCCTCACGTACCCTTACTTCATGATTTTGAACAGTTGTTTCGTTTTAAAACGACTTCACCGGAACTTGAAAGTCTATCGGCTCTGAATTGAAATGATGAAATCTGAAATTGTTTTCATGCAAGCAACTTTATCATTGTAAACTTCATTTCACTGCACTTTAGCTTGCTTCCCGCCTTTTACGTTCGATCATGAGAGAAGTGAAGGGGCAAACCGGTCATACAAAAATGGTGTTTTTAAACGGTGATATCCAAGAAGAAGTGAACTACATTTTCAAATATGAGGAGCATGACTTGGTAGTTTTTTAATGAGCAATGAAGTGAGCTTTGATTTAAAAAGTATGGCAGGCAAATGGCAACTAGGTATGGACGTTTAAAAATATGAAAATGAAGGTGAACAACAAACGCATTCTTGTTATTTTTGTATAAACTATCTCTATATTTATATCAATTAAGAACTTTTTTATTTTTGAAAGTGACAATGACAACAGAAAGCAAATTGGCTATATAATTTGTCACTGGCAAAATCAAATTTTTCCTTTCTCAAAAACAATAGGTAAAATTTGTATACAATATGTATTTCGTTTATTTTACATATAATCAATAAACGAATAATAATTTCCCATAGAATTTGATTTCAAATGTCTTACTGACAAGAAAGCTTTTTCCTCCTATGTTTCCTATATAGTAATCAATGTGCTTGGTTGTTTGTTTGTTATATATATCTTCGATGAATATTACAAGCGTCATGCAAACAAAAACAGACTAAGAAATATAATTCAATACAATAACAATAATAATTATTTCAATAATTAATACATAACATTATATCTGTAATAGTATAATGAATTATTGTTAAAAGTACGTAATTTTACGTTATTATGGATAATGATAGTAAGTTTTTTCCGACGAATTGTGGTGACCTTACTTGGTGACAAATGAATGACTTATAAAATAACACACTTTCCTCGCTTCTTATGCTTGACCTGAAAAACAATCAAATCAACAAAAACATGTCATCATCAATTAGACCCCTTCATTGGCAACACCCAGAGTATAACATTCTGTCGCCTCATTCCATATAAATAATAATAATACATAAAAAGTAACCCATATTAATCAACTCAAATACAACTCTTGACTACGCATGATGACCTGGAGCTTATAAAAATATTCGAGGTAAATAGAAACATATTTTTCCCTTCCGTTCTGCTTTCGCTAAGTTTTCAATTTAACCGTGAGCCCAGGGAGGAGTCCCTTTAGTCAATACTAGCAAAAATATAACTCTAATATAATCGATCCCCTTTAAATTGACTTGTCGCACTTTGAAACAAAAACAAAACAAAAAAACCATGATACAGGTTAAATGAAATGAAGGGATCTCTACTATTCATTCCATTTGTATTTACCCATCGTTTTGTAATTCAATATAATAGTAGCCTCCGATGAGGGAAAATTAACCAAGGCACACTTAAAGGTATAAAAATAAGGGCATGATTGACTAACCTGCTTTCCGTCTACTTCAATATCAGCGACATAATTCTCGAAGACTGTTGGCACATACACCTCAGGGAACTGGTCCTTACTGAAGACGATTAGAAGACATGTTTTACCGCACGCACCGTCGCCCACTATTACTAATTTCTTACGAATCGCCGCCATCCTGATCCTAGCTAGAGTACTTCCGTGTCAAAAGAATAGAAACTGTGGGGGAAACGACAGTTATTTAGTCAAACACTTGAATAACAATGATACAAAACCAATTAAAAGAGGATTCACACAAAAACACCTTCAGTGGATTTACTCTCCTCTACCACAACTTTTTTTTAGCTCAACTACTAATCAACAAGAATGACGGATGATTGATAACACGATGATCAATGGAGTTTATTTTCAAATTTGAATAGACACGTTAAAAAATATAACTTACCTCCGTTTATTTGGCTAGTTTATTTTTTAAGTTACGATGATGGAAACAGCCAAAAATCTGAGAAACGAATGAATCGTATCAAATGCTATATAATATTGCTCATACTTCTGCTATTACAAGCCCTTTCTGACGATGATAATGATGATGATGCTTTATTGTACAACTCTTCAGTATTCTATATTATGCACTACTGGCTTAGGACTTCTAATAAAAAAGCATTACTCACCGAACTAAAGCCACTATCCCATCACCATCATCGCCAGTTTTGTACCCTGCCCGAGCCGTGAAACAGCATCACCATCATATCATCATACACTCTCAGAGATACACCTAGTTCTTGGTCGTCGTCGTGGAAAAAACAAAAAAAAAAGTATTTGTATACTTCGCAGCGTTATATCTTGCTATTACATTGCTAATATGAGAAATGTAATACTTTAGAGTTGTCGAAAATATTCCATTACCTATAATATGTATACTAGTAACGATATGTCGTATTCCCTCGTATTTCACGTACGAGTTCTATTACATCCGGTTCGGTGAGGAACGTTCGACAAGAATGAACTTGAATGACGCGCTAGGTTTTTTTAATAGTCTGATGGCGAATAACTAAAGCAATGACAGTTAGACAAAAACAATCATAATTATCGTTTCACACATTACGCGCATACTTTGTTTCATGCTTTAATACATGATTTCAATTTGATCACCTAATTCATGTTGGTAATAAAGATAATTGTCTGCGTTTTAAGGGTTGTAGGTATATTAGCGGTTGTACAGCACACACTTTGAACACATGAACTATATTTCAGTAGTAGCGGTATGAGAAGCTTCAACTCAGTGTGCTGCTACTGGTTGCTTTTTTCTTCCATATATTCCGTACTCTTACACACATACCTATATACCTATTACCTATACGTAGACTCATACAAGATCTACTTACTCCTCGTCAGTTGGCCTCGCCTTATTGGTATGTTGCCATTGGGGTTCGTTGTGCACCTCGCAGAATGTCGACCGTTTAAACGGACATCAGTTTTAAAGACATACCTACAAAATGCATAAAGGGATGATTGCACCTGCACAAAAATATTTTGATAGAAAAATCTTTTCTCTGCATTGAGATTCATTCTTGAGACTTTTTTTTTGCAAAATTGTCCGCGCTCTTTTCTAATACTTGATATTAGATACTCCTCCGGTTTTTGTTTTGCCGCTGTGCTGTTTGCCAAAATGGACAGTGGTCACGGTCTTCCTTTGTATGTCTCTGTGGCGTTATACATGTTTTAATGTCAAATGCCTATTTCTACGCTTTGCACATGAACTCCATAGACGAAGTATATAGGTAAATGAGCATAGTTAAATATGTATGAGTATGGTGTACACACGAATGTAAAACCTTTAACGACTGAATTGAGTGGGCATGTGGGCCTACTACGGAGCAGCGCAGAATTTCGGCATGAAAATCAAGCTGGGAACAATACCAGAAGAAGAGTCTGAAAAATAGGAAGGAGAGTTCGTGCCTCTCTTGTCCACGTAATGTTGTACGGTAAACATGAGAAACTCATAAAATATTCTCTTGTCGAGAGAGAGAGAATGAAGTAAGCAGGAGCCAGAAGCTAAAGAGTAAACGAGGCGCTAGCAGCGGTTGATCAAAATTCCATTCGTCCGTCCATGTACCAGCAGCTCTAGCATGACCAAATGCCGAGCAGACGAAGAAGAAGGGAACGTGAGAAAAGACGAGCCATCATCTCACAGCCAGCATCAACTGGACCGAGAGCCAACCCCCAAAAAATGCATTTCATTAGACAACGAGAGAAGAAGACGTTCTTTTGCATTACATAATAATCACACATATTTAAACGAGAGAGAAAAATATGCTTCTGGAATGGGAAAAGACGGAGATGCCGAAGAAAAGCACGGAAGGAAAGAAAAGACGTTCTTCTGATCACTCTTTTTCTTTTACCGTAGTAGTAAATACGGAGTGAAATTATTGCAAAATGATATGATTATTGCGTCGCTGTGCGTATGTATTATGAATTCTGAAGGTAATCCAATGTTCGATAAATTTGGGTAAAGGATTTTCTGAGGATGATACCACGAAATCCAGATCGATATTTCCCTTCCGTCCAGAGGCACTCTGACTGAGAATCCTGTGTACTTTGGCAGAGGAGATAGGAGCGTGAAATGTCCTGATCACAAAGGCGACTAATAGATATCTATCTGCAGGGAATGGTGGATAGGTATTTACATTTTTAGTATGCATTTTTTTCTCGGAGAACATATGCCTAATTAAGTCAAGTCTAGGTTGAGGATGAGAGAGAGCAGGCCGGAGAAGTCCGTGTGATCAACAAATCAATTGAGTTTGGCGATTCGCGACTTCTCGAATTTTGACGGCTCCACGACCATTATGGAATGAAAGATGCACACTTTGCATCAAATTTTTAGCCCATGTTATGCCGTAAATGTTAATTATCGGACGAGTGTGAAGAAGAAGAAAACGGGGGCACGTACTCGTCTCGTACTGCCCCATCACACATAGGTGTCTATTTTTTCACTTTCCTTTTTCCCGATCCGAAGTTTCCTTTTTTCGGTAGCTCGCTATTGATTTTGTAAAAGTCTTTCATTTGAACTCATCATATACATATAGTACTGGGACATAAAAATTCACAAAGATCTACTATACTTTAGATTCATTTTACAAAAGTGTTTTGATAAAAAGTTCCACATATTTTAATGGCACAAATTTGAATGATATTTTTGTTCTGTTTCTCTTTTAGTTACGGCTTGTGCAAATGCGCCCGAATCTTCGAGAACCTCAAAAATGCTGCGCCATTGCTCCCTCTTCTTCTCTTGGCGTGTTGCTTTTCCGTTTTACTGCTTCTCTAAAAAACACAGGCGAGGCAATGTTGCTGAGAGTGATGTGATGACAACGTCTTTGTATAAGTTTTGCATTCACCTCGACCCTTGTTTATATACTTAATAAACTATGCCGTAGACGCTTGAAATGGTTGGTTAGTATCATCCATTCGAGATTTGCTGATGCTCACTGAGTGAGCGCTATGGATGTCCAGCGAGTTAACGTCATGCTGAAAGATTCATATATATATTTCGGTTGAGTCAGGAGTTATTAACGAGAATGCCCATCATCTCATGTGATGCATATACATACATTTGCATGGGTGTCGTTGACGAGGCATTGACTTTTTAACAGGCGACACTCACAAAATTGTGGAACTTAAAATAGGTCTCCTTGATTCTTTTATGCGAAAATAAATGGAGAACAACCATGTTGGATATGGAACGAAATGAAAAGGGGAAATGAAGAGAAGAAATTAATTAATTCCTTAATTAATTTGCAAGAAACAACTACGGATATAATATTAAAGACGATTAGTATGAAATAATAATTATTCATTAATTTTGTAAGCTCAGCAGATGTGGGGTAAGCTCATAAGATTGTTATAGGGCATGCTTTCTAAAGACTATTTTACTCCGCAATTTTTTTTTCAAAAAGACGACTGGAAATCAGACTGGGCGCCTTAAGTTTCATGCTAGCTCTTTTGAATAGTTAGAAGAGTTAAAAGTAAGGTATTCGTTTATTTTTACTTGACCCAGAGACTTTTAACTGTGAGCCAGAGTGATAACAATTAAAGATTGACATCAACTAGCAATCAATTTAAGCATTGCGATTCGTATACATATGTAGGAGGACGCTTCATGTCTATACACATGATGCAAGTTTCATTCAAGTATTTACGGAGCGCATTAGTTTTCCGTAACTATTTGTATAACTTTCTTCTCATACTTAATCTGTTGCAGCAATTCAGACCAATTGAAATGGAAAGGAGTCATTTAGTGAGCCATGGGAAAATCAACCTACATGTATGATATGTATGACATGCTTACCATTAATACTGATTCAATATGCAGTAACAAGAAATACCTGAGCATAAAGTAAGCATATGTACGTCATGTACATAAAATATAGGTATGTGTCTCTCTGTAAAGGACAAAATCTCTGGAATTCCCCACAAATATAATTTAAATAATGTACATGTAGAACCTAGCAGCCCTGAGATTTTGCATTGTTTGCGAGGAATCGCAGGAAGGACGGAGGGGAAGTTTGGTCTGTAAGCTAATCGAAATACAGCATAGAGCACATGAAATGACCTAAAGCAAGCTGACTACCTGCCACTTTCATGTTCCTTCAATTTTTGCAGAGGCGCTTTGAATTGTGAAAAGCAAAACTGTCCTCCAAATTATCTTATGGGGTAATACGCGCCTATCAAAGGAACATAAAATCACATCGGCGAAAGCATTTGATGTTCGTAAATTCCAAAATGCGGATCATATAAACTCATTTACTTTTACAAGATCGTAAGCAAATGCCACCAGCTTGCTCTGCTTACAGTTGACAAGTTTAAGCTGACAATCAAACAAAATACATGCCTGCATAAGCGCATTTTTATATAATACCCATGATAGCAGCTATTCTCCTATTCTTAATGTCCAGTCCGAATTTAATATCAACCAAATAAAATTATTAAAGGTAATGGTTTTAACATGCTACACGTTTAAACCTCGCCATGCCTTCTATAAAATATGGACTTGCATATATGTTGCATAGGTACACCCAACTCGACAATCTTCATAACAGCAAAAGCGAAGCCGGCCTGGAATGACTCAGTCGATTGTATACACGTAAGTGTTAAAATAAATAAACTTTTGGTGAAGGTATTTTCTATTAATCATTAAAAAAGAATCGCAAACGAGTGAGGATGTTCTGCTTATGACCACCCCCTCTCTTTAACTCCCGTTGGAGCACATTATGCACTTGTATGTGCTCATTCCTGCTCATTACTCATTGACTCGGGAGAATTTTATTTATGCACCTGATTTACAGCGAAGGTGGCATGTCGAAATGGTGCCGATTAACAGATGAAGAGAGAGAGAGAGAGAGCAAGAAAATCTTGTTTTCTTTGGCTGTGTAGCCCGATGCATTCAACTCGATTTTAGACGTTCGTTTTGGACAGCACACTTCGAGGTGATAAAATGAATAATATTGCATACGAGCAACATGAATCCAGCAGCACAAGTCAAATCAAATGACTCCAAGCATCCCAGCAGCAGCGAAAGTCTCAACGGACTCGTCTCTCTCTTCCTCGCATGAAGAAGGAGAGCTTTGGCTGTGCTCTCAGGAGCTGTAGGCACTACTCTACTTTTGTGCTCGTGATTTTGATGGACGGACGCGAACAGAGCGGAGACGCTTGGAAAGGAATGCATCCTGCTGAATGTGACTCATTCCTGTGAAATCTTTTTTTGCTGATTGCAGTTCCACGTAAGCCGAGGCAGAAAAAATAGAGGTCTTTTTAGGCGGAGTGTCGCTGCTTATCTCATCATCATCGTGCTAATCACCATTCACCAACCACCACCCTCAACATCAATGGTGTGTTCTTTTTCAGTGGGACTCTTGTGATGATCTAAGAATCAAGATTCAATGCAGGCGAATGAATAAGATGAAAGAATGACATAAAGTTCCATAATTAAATCTGTTCCATAAACTTGCATTCCTCTCATCCCCTAGTGTTCCAATGGAAGAAGACGAAAACAATTTTTTTGGCGTACATATATTACATACGTATTCATTTGCAGATGAAATATAAAAGAAAATATTGTAAAAAATCATACATATATTTTATTATGTTTCTGCAACATCGGCTCATTCTCCTAAATTTTTTGAACTTTTGCTTGAGAAGGCGTAAATGCTTTGGCGTGAATTGAGCCAAAGCATACGTAGAGCTTTCTTTGTTGGCGACCAAGAGTTCTTTTTGATTTTTAGGACTTGTGAGTTATGGAAGTATTTGGACATTTCAAAGGCTTACTTCAAAGATCTGCTACTCGTCTCCTAAGCAAAACAAACGCTTTGTCCAAACATCCTTGTGCAAAGGGTCATTCCAGTGACGCAGCTGCGCTCAACGCATTTCCTTACTTGAGCCGTTGTTTGTTTGATTAGCCAAAATAGGTTTTGCATCAGACCTCGACCTCCAAGCAAAACGGCGTAAAATATACATACTTGCCCCGTTCTTCCAAGGGAGTTCGGAATTGCACAGGCAGGAATTAGCATTTATTATATGCCATCAAATACCGTGTATAATCGATTAAATTAAAATCATGCTATTTAACTGCTTTTTGTGCAGGTTTCACTTGTCTACGAGAGGGATTAAGCCAATAATCTTGTTACGACATAATCTAATAAAAACGTACTCAAGAGAAATAATTGCTTTTTGTCTCCTTGTTTTCGGTGGAGAATATTTAACACAAGTTAGCTGCTGCTCATTTTTCTTTGTCACATTTGCTAGTCCCATCTTGAAAGGAAGGTGAGGCACTGCATCGATATGCTCGAGAGGCAGAGTTGCTGCTTAGCCGCCCTTTTGTTAGATGGCATTAACGAGCCGAATATTTTCTAAAGTCTGGCATATGTATACATATGTACATGATATTTATTTATGATCTTTCAACAGTAATACTGCAGTGGGGCAAAGCAAGACTACTGACTACTGACAAAATCATTTTTCATCTAGCAATTGAGATTACCTTTGTTAGCAGTTAAGTTAAGAAATTAGTAAAGAAAATCATGTGAAGAGAATGGAAAAGTTCAGTGTTTTGGATATTTTATGTAAATGCTGTATTTTCGTAAGAGGGTTTCACGGGACCCCACGTTTTTTTTTGCGAAAGTTGAATGGACCTGTACAAGAATTTGTCCCTTTGTTCACAAAGAAAGATAAATATTTAAATTTATGACATTTGTACGAAGAAAATTGGGCTTTTCAGTTGTCGTCAGCAGCCCGAGAGTTAGGATCCTTCGAACAAGGAGACGCAAATCAAGACCATTTTATACATCCTAATCCAAGTATATTTTTCCTTCACTGATACCGCTCTCGATTCATTTTTCGTAGTAAGTATATCTAAATCCTATATTATAATTTGAGCATTGAAAAAATCGTCATTTCCAGATACTTTATTGGCATTTGACCCCATAAAAGGTGAATCTAATTGGGATATTTTAAAGCTTCACATGGTTTCACTGTACATGGTTTTCTAGTTGAAATTATTTTACTATTTTGCTTTTAAAAATTGAAAGTTTGCAGGAGAAAAGCGTTATAATTAGTTTGGTAGACTGGTAGACAGAAGCTTTTGAAGACGATTAAATTCGGATTATGAGATTAGACAAAGGCCACGGTTATTGCACGATGGTGTGCGCTACTCTAGCCTAGCAGTGGAGAAGGGAAAGAGGAGCAGGTCTTGCGAAGGGTTTTTAATACTTTTTATAGGCATGCATTTCCCAGTAGATTCTGACTATGCCTGCACATCAATACATCAAGCTATGCATGCAGAAGAGATTTTTCCAGCTTTCTCAAAAACCATTTTTTCCAGTCTTGTAATAAATGCTTTACATATTTGTACTCATAAACACTGGTTGAAAACATCATCAAATTGATGAAGCCAAACATTGATGTACTTAAATCGCACTTCTTTTACTTCCGAATTACCTTCAATTTCTGTTACTTTACTGCCAATCATGGTAATTGGATTTATGAAATTGGAATATTAAGATTTGCCACAGATATGATTCCGGGCACGTAAGAGGCATTTTAGCACCTTCACAAAACATTAGTGCGGAAAAAAGGTATTAGTTCGCATTTGAAAAAATTGAGTCATGTTGTGCATTGCAAGTTTACAAAAACCAGTGTACTTCAGGAGCCAACTTTAGACTTTGAAAAGTGCAAAAAAAGACGATAATTACTCTCTTGGGCTGGTGCTATCTGACTTTCCAAAAGTAAACAGTTTAAAAGCTACAGCCGTACAACAACTTTCTTTATACGGAATATGTAGGTAAAAGCTATCGAATCCTAATCACGACAAAGTCTAATCAGATCTTCATACCTTTCTTAATTACTCTAAACTATATCTCTCTGGCTATTGATTCGAATCGTGGTTGGCATTTCGATTCCTTTGATTAGCAAAAACTAGACAATAAACTTAACCTTTGAAAAAAATCTGCTCTTGATAATCACTACAATTATTGACTGAGCTGCCAATAACCCAGTACATGTACTTACACACACATTTAGGGAAGGTGTAATTGAAAACACCTTTGCATTTCTCTATGTTTGAAGTAATCATGCTATTTTTAGACACAAAAATCAGTGTAAACTCAAAACAAATCGACATTGTTCATTTTGTTCAATTTTAAAGAAACGGTCCAATTTGACAGCAAGCACGTTTCTCCTATAGTGTTGTTCCTCAATGATTCAAAATTTTGTAAAAGATTTTTTTTCTCACAAAAACATAAAAATATTTGCCCATAAACAATCGCGCAGTCAATAATCCTTATATCGCCATCACAGCACATAACCATATCACTAGTAGGCAAATGCTTTGTAAAAAAACTACAACCGTTTCGTTAGCTACAATTAGTCGGGAGATCAATACTGTGCAGAATACTTACAAGTATGATACAATGAGTTAATTCATATAAATATGAGGCGCTGTAAGCAGACGCAAAATGATATTTAAAAACATCATAATAAGGAGCTTGTAGCATGTGATGATGGCTTGCACTACCACCGTTCCCACACACGAGAACTGGCCACTCTCTGCAAAGACTTTTGCGCACACATTTTCAATTGAACGCTGTATCTTTTCATTTCATTGTTCAACATGAAGTGGCGTCAATGTTTTTTTCCTCCCAACGCAGAGATTTTTTCATACGAGGAGACTTTGATTTGATTCAGTGCTCACCTAGCAGTGTAGTTGTGACTACACAGACCTTTTCCACATCTCTTTTAGCATGGGGAGCTCACAAGTGGAGACTTAAAAAGCATGGTTAGCTCACTTCAGAAAACCAATACTCAAATATTGTTTTCAAAATAGGCAAACAATTTGTAATTGAGCAGTTTCCCCAACTCAAAGACGAAGAAAAAACCTTAAAAAATAAACGAAAACTATTTGAGGAAAGTGAAATAAAAAAAGTATTAATGAGTTTACAGTAGTAGCGTGTTCATGTTTAGATGTAACTGTGGCAGAATTTATATATAGGGTTTAAGTACTTTTACTGCAAAAAAGAAGGAGAAACCTTCATATTGCACTTGCACTCTCCTCTAAACTCATTTTCTTTTTCAAATTTCCGTTTGCTCCACTTTTAAATGCGCTCTGAACATTATACATACAATTAATCTCGAGTTTTTATTAAATGTATTTTTAAAAGAAGAATTCATATCACTTCTCTTTTCCTTCATTATCGAAACACTCATCATCATTCTCTATTTCGTTTTTGTTTCTTTGATATGCATATATGATATGAAGATGTTTTAAAACAGAAGAGAGAGAGAAAAAATGTGAAGTTCAGTTTGTTAATTTGGTTCAGTTTCGATGCATATAGGATTTGTGTATGTATGTAAATGCATCACTGAAAATAAATACACATCAAACCATTTTTTTCAAGTGTGCGTGTTTAACAAAGTGTACAAAGTTTTGTTTTGTGTGTAGCAAGTTCATCCCTTGAAATCCACTAACCTGGACTCAACAATATCTTTTTTCATAATCAACATATGAATCTTTCAAATCTCGAAAAGAGTTTTTTAAAATATAAATCTCTAATGTAGATGAGCAAGGGAGAGAATATCCCTTAGATTTACACGCCCGGCGACTCATCCTTTCTCGAGTTTATTTAAAGGCTAACTCGTGAACAAAGTCTGTTTGCAGTTTGATGCAGAGAGGGGAACAAAGAGAGTGTGTATGTTTGTTTCAAGTTGCCAAAAAAAAACTCCCTGTGTGCTCCATTTACTCAGCTCGATATTTTCATTCACAAGAATTATTTCTCTCATCTTCAATTAATATGACTTAAAAAGGCAGTGGTCTCGTGCGTTTTCACTTTTTTAAACTTTAGTTTACTCTTTTCGTTCCTTCCGTCCCATTCCACCAGAATTTGAAGGTGAATTTTTTATATATTTTTTTTGTAAAAAAAATACTTTACTACTCCTCTCCGACAAAAATAGTATTTTTCCCAACTCCATTTGTGTAAAAAATAATTGATATCTGTAATTCATTGTCATTCTATGATTTTTGCGACCGAAAGCTCTCCATCGGGACTCTCATGGGCAACATGAAGGTGTGGAGTTTAGCAGCGGTTGCTCTCCTAGCATGGATCCCATTCATAGCAGGTACGTGCCAAAAACTAAAATTGTCTTTTTCAATAGTTGATTTCGTCTCAAAAGCAATATTATAGCTGATCGATTTGTCGTCATGAAAAACTCATCGTAGTAACGTCATCAACCTCTTCAGAGTCAAAGGGGTGTAAAAGGTTGTAAACCTACTTATTTAGATCAGTGTGGGAGTTACTATTTAGGACTAATAGTAATTTTTAAAGCTATTCCCAAGCAATTAATCCTATGAAAAAATCACACACCGCATTCCCTCTATAATATGCACGATGGAAATGAGCAATTACTCATCATCATAAAAGTCCAACATGCGTAATAGTTGAAAAAATACACTGTACATGGATTAGAATTCATATCGTGTGGTTTCTGGTATTCGACGCATTCATATCTATCGTACTTTTCACTTTTGTTTTTTTTTCTGAAGAAAGGTGTTTCTGTGACTTTGTGAAAAAGTCACATGCGAAATAAGTAATGCACGTATACCGTGTGGCGTGGTGACGGTGACTGAAATAATGTAAATACATCGTTGATGATAAGCACATCCTGTAATAAAGAACACGTTAACCGAACAATTCACTTTTATTTGAACTCGGTGTGACAACAATCTAATAAAGACATGATTTGTGTCTACCGTTTTTTCCTTCTTCTTCTGTTACAGTGCGTCGTAGCAAAATACTTTTTAATTAATTCCTTTACATTCGCATCCACCGCCTCTCGGATCACGCTCATTTGATTGTTTTAAGCCATTGTTTGCCATTTTTTGGGAAAGAGTTTTTTTTGCATTCCTCCGAGTAGCAAATACATTAGAAAACTTTTTTGCAGACAATTTATGTCATTGGGTATTATAGGTAAAAAGGGGTAACACAAGTTTTCGTTTTGCATGGTTAACCTCGTTAAAGAATTTTTGCTAATGACATTTCATACAATGTAGTTAGCTCTCCTGCCTAAAAACAATAGAAGACAAAATCATAGAAAACGTTGTTCTGATGCACCAACAAATGGTGCAGTGCATGCATGCATGCATGATCAACAGGAATGGTGGTGGATATGGCATCAACTTTTCGTTTCTTGTCCTATTGTCAATTGTTCACCACTTTTTGAGCTTTTACATAAAGCTCAGGGAAGATATTGCATAAAGCATTTCGTTCTTTTGGATGACGATAAAAATAGTTTCTTTCTAGGGAAGACCATACCCATATAGGCATTCAATTGATGACTGCTAGTCATGGGAAAATTGGTGACAAAAAATACAGCAACTAGAAATTACTTGTGTGCACAACGACTCTCCTCTGGCTTTTCTTTTCGCAATGCCATTTTGTAATGGAAGTAGTCAGTTGAAATAAGAACTAATCAGCAACGACATTTTTTTTCCTTTCATTATTTACTTATTCATCATCATCAATTGTATGCACTTCAGCAGCAGAAGACAAAGTGAATGAATTTTATCCGCATTTTAAATACTCGCGTAAACCACGAGCATCACACCATTATCTTCTTACATAATCCAAGTATTTTGTTTCTTTTCAAAGCGGATATAGGCTTAAAATCCGAAAGGAAGTGAGTTGATTTCTTAACAGCAGTGAGATCGCGTGAAACTTGTTATTTTCGAACAAAAAAATAATTGTTTACTTCGATCCCCTCAAATCGTATCAGAAACCTGATAAAAGAAATACCATATTGCATATACATATATATATTGTATTATTTGGCATTTAACAAGAAATGTCAATCTTTACACATTCTCTCTCAAACCATTTCCTTCTTCCCCTTTACACATTCTTTCATTGCACATATTTCTTTTTTTTCCTCTCAGCACAATATTGCCTTCTCATCATAAGACCAATGATTCCTTCTCTTCAAGTCTCAATAAGTATATTAGTACAACCAGAACGAAACGTTTAGGACAACAAAACTTGCTCTACATTCACCCTGCAACAATAATTTTTGTGCAGTCAGCTAAAGTAGTTAGTAGTCAGGTGCATTTCATGGATTCATTTGAAATTCGAGTAGCTGCTTGCCTCTTGACTGCTGATGACTTTATGAAAATTCGCACTGCATCTTACGTTTTGTACATATTTATTTACACGCCTTTAAATTGTGCAACGATCAAGTAAATAGGTAGTTGATATGCTCTTTAGCTCTCGAGAAGTCGAATCCAGTTGTTTCCGATTTCTTCAGGATGTCGTTGCAAAAAAAATAAGTTCATGCTATCCTACATGAGTTGACAGAATTCTCTCTCTCTCTCTTTGAAGTATTTCGCATTTTCGCTTTTCCTCTCAGGAAGATAAACATTTGCACGTCGATGGCAATCAGAGACAATTATCTGATTTGTGATTTACGAGTGGAACTCTTCATGATTCATGTGTGTGGCTCCCTTTTTTGAAGATGGAAAAAGTGCGAGCGTTATTGAAATAATGTTTTCCGTGTAGGGATCATGGTACTACGTGAAAAGTCAACAGGTTTCTTGCGTTTTTTGAGGAACTCTGCTGTCTACGGCTGGGCCCTACCCTATGAAATCGTCCTGCACTTGCAAATACTATCTGCAAATATGATATATGCAAATAAGATAAAAACTGATTATCCTGAATGGTTTTGAATTTCGTATGAGACTATAATGGTACAGCTAAAGATTACTTATGTAATTTAAAGGTACGAACCAGTTCACGCAGTTTTAAATGTTACGACTCATATATGTATGTATATATCGCAATCCTATCGTAAATAATTGCCCATGGTGAGGTGACCACAGCTACTGAATTTGCATACATATTGTTTAAAAATGTATGTATTTAGTGAAACACACATGTCAGCGTGGTTGCGTAGAGATAATATGTGAGTATGTATGAATGAAAAGGAAAAAAAATGTTGCACTCTTTGTGCGTGCATATCTTCCATCCCTGTGCAAAGGAGTCTGAGGAGTGAATGTTTGTTTTCGCTCGGCAGCTTTGCAACCTTTTTTAGGAGCAACAATGTGTAACGCACCCATGAATATTTCTATTTTTTGTTTTTACACAAGGTACAGTTGACTTCAGTGACGTGAGATCGTCATTATAACAATGATGTCTGGGATATGAATAGGAATCAAGAAAATTTTTATAATTTTATGAAACAGACAGGTATATCCTTTTGATTTATATGGCTACGTATATGTAATGTGTGCAGGTACATTTTGTACGTTTGGGTCCACTTTTCCTTTTAAAAATCGTAACCTTTACACCACAACCATTATTTTCGTATTAAGATTTTATTAAAATTACCACTTTGTGCAGCGCTTAATGACACGGAAATGAGTCATTCACGCATCACTAGAGCCAAATCATATTGGGAAATGGTATTGTCTTTTACGAGGAGGAGTGGAGGCTACGCCGTGGCGCTTTGAATGAATACAGTCATGATCCCTGAAAATCTACTTTAAATCGCCAATGAATAGAAATGACATCTAAAGTTAACAATAGGCTTCAAGATCTTGTATAGATTGTTTTTTTGATGCAGCAGCCCATAATTTACCCGCCTTCGATTCGACATGAAAAGGTTAAATGGTCTTCCAAGCTATAATTGGAGCCTTTGAAAACTTCCTAAATTAAAACTTGTACACTCTCTTTCCATATGCCAATTTTTATTCCGGGTTTCATCTCTTGGTGCGCAGACACCTCTCAGAGAGTATAAAGGTGAAGATCATTTCGCCAGCTTCTCATAATCGTCACCAGTGAAGCAAAGAGAAGGTCTTTGAAATGTCTGAGACTACCACGCCAGCTAATTGTCATTTTCCTGCCGTCTCTCCTCTCCTGGCCTTCAGAGCCTTCCACAAGATGATCCTTTTCGAATCGCTTCCATGAAATCAGCCATTCAGTTTTGTACGCGAGATTATAAACTTGTCACTGTCACTGTTACATATGCCCAACAGAGAGCAGACAATTTACAAAGAGTCAAGTATATCTTCGTTAAAATATTGAGCGTGGCCAAACATCAAAGGCGCGGGCGATGGTCTTCATCTTTTTTGTTGCGAAAGTCTTCATCGCTGAAGATCATGCTGGTGGCGAGTGAATGAGTCGTGAATCCACCAAGTGGAATGTAGGCCTCCTACATACTCAATAAAAAGTTACATCCGGCCGCATACACAATTTTCCACATCAACTTCCTTTTTCGCCATCTTCCATGTGCGCTGCAATTATAGGGGCAACGAAGACATGCGCATTTTTTTTTACCAGAAAGCCTATTGTTTTCTCGTACACTCACGGTACAAATCGTGTTCTCGCTCGTAACAAGCGTCAACTCGAAAAAGAGAGGGGAGTGGGTGCAAATGAAGTGTTGTTGGACGGCAACCACTTTAAAGTGATAATTATATAATTTATGTTAACTCTGCTCACAATACAATACACACGTATGTAGTAAATATTTTAAATTGACGGTGGCTATTTTTAAGTTCATATTATACATAACCTTTAATTGTATTACCTTTCTGCTTTGTGGTGGTGGCATAATATGTGAAATTTCCCTTCCTTTTTATTACACCTTCCTTTTGCTCATCAACGTACCCACATGATATTACACGTGAAGACAATAATTATGGAATTACGACTGTGGTAGTCTTGAGCTGTGGTTTCTCATTAA
This sequence comes from Seira sanloemensis, assembly GCA_027743915.1. Lineage (NCBI taxonomy): Eukaryota > Metazoa > Arthropoda > Collembola > Entomobryomorpha > Entomobryidae > Seira > Seira sanloemensis. The sequence continues at coordinate 28,553 of JAHZMY010002435.1, read as the reverse complement.
ACTAATATCTATCTACCCAATCATCATGGACACTTGTGGGCAGAAAAAAAATATACCGTTTTAGATAAAGTCGAGTTTTGTATTTTATAGAAACGCTCTTGGTTTGAATCTATTGTCTATGTACATACATACATACATGGGAATATGAACGACCGGCGATTACTCGCTAATAGAGTGGACTATATATCTTATGTAATCATAATGTGCCGATCCACTCTGACTCTCCTCTTGTACACAAATATTTCTATGAGAGCTTGTAATGAATCGGAATTTTCTGTAATCAATTCCCAAACAGTGATCGCTGGCTTAAAGGGGATTTCATGTTAATGAAAGGTGAAAAAAATCCTTTCAGATCAGAGCGCTGCAGACTTACAAGGGCACCTCAAAAAAACTTTATCTTGAGCTGCATTGTTTCTCGTTGGAACCATTACTCATTCTCTCCCATTTCATTTTATTTGAGAGACTTCTGTAACTGAAAGTGAGAGAGTCCATTTGTTGAAAAAAAATGTAGAAAAAATACATTTTATAAGTAAAAGCGTGGAATTTTGATGGTTCGTTTGTAACAGAGAAGTGCCCTAGAAGAGTATAAGGACCTCGCTTGTTACGATATAAAACATCGATACGATGGGCAAACGTTGAGGCAAAATTCTACAGTGTTCATAATAAAAAAAGGCATTTCAAAGTATAGAATAGACCTTAAAAACGTTTACCTAGCCACCATTTTTCTTTTATCAAGATTTTAAAGCATTTGTGTAAATGTAATGTATGCGAAATTTGAATAGGCATTATTACTACAATGTCTTTCATTTAGAAAAAAAGTAAAGGTTAAATATTATGTTGTTTTCAATTCTTGTTCTGAAAATATTGACCAAAAAGTTATCGTACCGCGTATATTGCTACATTTTAAAATGAACTACATATTTTAAATGAGATATTTTCTAATTTACCGATGTTTATTTCAAAGGATTTTCATGGCCCTACAACTTGGGAGCTGTTGTAGTACACGGAATCGTACATTTTTTCCAGTTCCCCTCGTTACAAAATTACAACTCCTGGCAGGCTAACGTAATCGCAACCGACTCATTAATTATGATTATGATGATGATGTGTACGATTACAACACGCTTCGTCCTACACAAACTCCCGTATCATCATCTCCAGTAGAAATTTTCCATCTTTCACGAATCTTTCCACGCAACTCAACAGGTTGAGTCAGCCTCATTAATAATTTCAAAGAGTTGAGCTGCTGTAACTAATAATTTGTGTAGAGTTGATCGTCTTAATGAGGCATTTTAAAGTTTTGACGGGTGCTCTAATAGAATTACATGTAACTCTTCGGCTCTTTTTTTGCATCAAATTGTTTTCATGTAGCACTTAGACTAATCCTTCTCCGTGATTCATTAAACTGTAATAAAACACCTTTTTCTATCCCATTTAAATACAGCGGCAAGTGCCACGATATGCTTTATCGCTCTCTTCGAATCCGATGAATTCTGTAAAATTGCAGTTCGAAATCCTACTCATGCAGAAAGCAAAGCTGTACCTACCTGCAATAAATCTGTCTACTTCCAACAAGCTAAAATGTTCATATAAGCACTTGTAACTATTCATAGAACAGTAATTTTTTTCGTGATACGAGTACTAATCATTCCAAGTATCTCTAGTGGTATATGGAAGTTGTTAGAGTTATTCATGCGTTACACACTAGCATTCTCAAACTCTTAAATCATGATTTAAAACTTGTTAGACCTCTGCACATTACACAAATAATTTCATTCGGTAGCAATGAGCAGCATAAGAGAAAAAAATTGGTGTAACAAAACAATATCTGATTAATGTTTCAACAAAGTAGGTAGTAAGATGAAACTGAAAGTAGAAAATTTCCCCCCCAAAAAAGCAATATTTCATTGGTTCCTCCAATTTACTCCTTATCGCAACGTAAATTGCTAGTAATAATCCGAAACGTGTATGTATTTTTTGGTGTTGAGGTCGCGCCATTATTAAATATTATTGATTCGAAGTACGCTCTCATGTATTATAGATAGATACATACATAAACACTCGTTAATTTAATAGAGGAAAGCTTTTTGCTTAATGGGTAAAATATTAGAAATTAGAGCTAAATATTTTGTAGTTTACAGAGCAGCCAATGACTAACGGCTACTTTGTAACTATAGCTGTTCAATAGCTGCACCACATGAAATTTATGATTTCGGTCACTTTAATTTTGTTCTCAAGTGAAGAGCGCACACTGACATGAGAGCATGCGTATCACCTTGGTAGCTACTCAGCGATTCATTGAACTTTTGATTGTTATCATTAAATGAAAACATGAGAGATGAGAGGATTTTATTGGTAGTAAAACTCCTTTTTATGAACTAATATTGCATTCGCTTTTACTACCAAATGCGTTTCATTCTCAATTTCCCAATGCTTTCCAATCGTGCCACGCAGGTGATGGATGAAGTTCGTTATGCTGCTGCTGATAACAAAAAATACTTTTATTACGAAAATCTTGAATTATGCAAAATGGTTTTCATCAAAAAATGAAAGGACATTAGGCTCATTTATATTGGAAAATTGTGTCCCCATGTGTGTCAAGCCCACCGTGTCGTGAATTTTGGAAATTGAGAATCATTTGGCCACTCTGACTAGGACTACGCTAGAGATATAGAATTGCAAATTAGGTGTCATTATCTACTTAAAGTCTGAATAGCCTCAAGATTAGCCACCGCCAGAAATTAAAGAATGGTCATGAGATGATCACAGAGGAGCTTCTTATCTCTGCTTAGGTACTTGTTATTTAGCAGATTCCTCGATTGAATAGAGAACAAAATGGCGATATGTGTAAGACTTGTGGTGACGTCGAACCATTTAGTTTTAGTTGCTGGTCACCAGGTCAGGAAAAGCCCAAGAGCAAACTAAAACGTGCAATTAGCCCCCTGCATGTCATGCCATTACGCGGTGAGCAGTAGTCAAGTTCAGTGAATTCAAAAGTCACACTCGCGCTTTTAATGACCCCTTGCAAACTTTTACTTCTTCATTGATAATTTCAAAACTATTAGATTTTTGCATTTCCATCAATTTTAAGATACATTGCACGTGGAGCTTTTGCACAACTCTGTTGATCAGCATTGCGCAGTAGCTCGATTACAACAAATTGAAATTGAGAGACTTTCTCCATTTCGAAACCAGCCAACTAGATGAGTTTTCATGAATTTGGTTATCCATACGTAAGAGGTCTGAGAGATCTCACCACATTTGCTCCATTTGGTAATCAACATTTGAGTGGAAAAAGGTTATCAATCTAGACTAAACCAATGTACATATATTATTTATTTACGATTGTAAAAGTTTTTTATGTGTGATACTTTGACCTTATTCTATTGCCACCAAGTCCATACTTTGTATCATCGCCGAGGAGTGAATGGCAACGTGAGCTTTGAAGGAATTATTTCCTAGGCAATTTTCATGAGAAACCGCAGTCCTTATTAGTAGACAAATAGGAGAGGAGAAAGGATTCGGCTTGTTACGTAGGGACATTCACATTTGAGAGAGTCATAAATTGCGTGAGACGAGTGCATGCAAAATGCACTTTTTCACACAACTCATCTTGCCATACATTTTACAATCTTCTAAAACGATTTATCGTCTTGTAACCATGAATGCAATGACAAATCCTTCCGGATGTCAACTCTAAAATGCCTTACAGTTTATGTCCCTTTGAGGCATGCCGTCTGCCTAACTCGACATTGTTTGCGTTTGAGTCGCCCACCAAAGCACTTTTTAACGAGCTTTAACGAGGAATCTATTAAATGTGGGAAATTTTCAAAACGACTGCACGTGTTATTATTGTAGGTGTTTTGTCAGCAGTGTCCCTAGCCTTATAGCAACTGATAAAAAGTCGTAATTCTATGTCGGTTTTGGGCTTGAACAATTTCAATGTATGTATATATAGTACGTAGATACTTGACTTTCATAACATTCTTCAAGTCCTGTGCAAATCATTGAAAATTTGAAATGCACCGAAGTTTCCTAAGCAGAGTCGTGACAGCTTTCAATGACGCAAAAATGCGCGATCCTTGAAATTATTTAGATGAAATACATATAACTAGATTTAGTTTTATTATATGTGTGTCTGTGGTAGGGCAAAATCTTGACATTTTTGTTCTAGGAAGGCCGTGAGAATATTGCGATTACAAGGCTTTGCAGTCGAAACTCATTGGCATTATCTGTTTGTAAATACGTGAGTGTGAGTTCTCATTTTTAGAAGGAATTGTGAAAATTTAGTAGGCCCTTTGACAATATCACTCAATTTCGAAGGCAGCTGCTTTTATAAGGCGGTAGTATGTATACCCAAGTTTTCTCTAAAGGAACAATAGCAATATGCGAATGTGAACTTTGTTTGCTTTTATGCAAACGTGACGTGAGCTTGTGTTTGTAAAGCTTTCTTCTCACATTTTGACAGTCAGTGGGAAAACGTACAAATGCTAGATTACTAAATTTTTAGATAGGTCTTCATTTGCAAAAGTGATGATGACAGAGTGGTTGATTTAGCCATGTTATGATATCTTGAAACTGTCTTTTTTGAAGTTCACCACATTTCAAAAAGTGGCTTGTGTTAATCCAATGCACCACTCAACTTTGTCTCTTCCATATTTTCATGCTTAACTCAAAGATAATCAGTTAAAATCTTCCGTTCTCCTTCCAAACCATCTCGAAAAAGACTTTTAATTTATCTTGAAACTGTCTTGTTTCAATCAGAAATCGTTGCTTGTTTTTACTCAGGCAGTAAGAGAATGCTCTGCTGCATGTATTAGCTGAATGTTAGGAGGAGGAGTTGGTAAATCCCATTTTATCATCACTTTCAAAAAACACAAAATCTTTTTGCCCAAAATTGAAAATGAAAACCTCTTTCTAAATCTTTCAAATAACAAGATTCACTTTTTTTGAGCCCACCTGCATCTTATCAAAATCATTAAGGATACGGTAGCTGAGATTCTACTGATACTCATGGTGATATAAACGTCACATTCATAGTCGTTTCAAAATTGCACTTAAAATACCTCAGTGTATTTACAATTTGTGTACGTACCCCTGTTCATGACTTAATTATCAAGAGATGCATCTCCAAATGCATTTTACATAAACATTTTTGCTACTGACGCCGACCCACACATAAAAATGCTATGGTAGTTAAGTCACTTAAAATTCAAAAAAAACCAAATATTTCAAATATTACTTCATGTTAAATTAGCGTGCAACTTTTTGATTTATCGTTGCGTATCAAAAATACACTGACAAGTTTATGCGTATTTCTATATCATAAATAGTTCATCCCTTTTCGAGTTTTTGCGAAAAGTACAGAATTCATATGTACATATTTTAATATGAAATTCCATCACAAATCACAACATGGAGATGCAGAATATTGAGTATCTGCAATTTTCAGCCCCAAAACTTTCGATAAAGTGTCAAGGGTAAATAATTGCAGTAAGACTAAACTTTGTTGACACTCTATTTCAACTAAACTCGATCAAAATCATCATTTTCAAGAATAACTACCTACATAACTGATTTATAATTTACTAAGCCCTAACGGTGGAATGATAACCCTAAGTCTAACCTAGATCCATTGTACAATAGTTGGTAGATGGTAGCAGTAAGGGTTCACGTTTTTCCATTTTCTAGCTCCTCTTTGGCATGAGATTCGTAAGATTCATCCTACCGTGATGATGCAAGTAGCAAAAGGGCAGCAAAAGAGGTTTATTTCGTTTCCCCCATTCATTCCTTGAATGAAACAATGTTTTCAATTAGAACCACATATTAGCATATTATAATGTATGTACATATATTTTTTAATGAGAGTGCAAGGGAACTTAAGGTGTGCCAAGTATAAAACTTTTTAAAATTAGAATAAAAGGAAAATTTTTGAGCTTTTCATTTTCATCGGTGTATTTGCCTACTCTCACTTGAAAATTAGTAAGTGCTGTATTTGATTCCATTTGCCTTGCTTCACCAATAAAACTGTATGCATAAACGTACTTTAAAATAACCGTCCATAATCCATATATACATGTCCATTTTGTCAGGTATGGAAATATGTATGTATGTAGCTGTGATGAAAATTTGTAAATTCTTAGTGTTGCAACACACAGGACATATTTGATCCAAAACAACAGACATGCATTAGTCCGGTGGAAGTAGTAAAAAGGGGAAGCGTGTAAACCGGTCAGTATGTCTCTGAGAGGCTGCATCAGAACGTCAGTTGATAAAAGGCATGAAACACTGATCTTTCGTAACGGTCAAAGGGTTTGGCTCTATTACAAGGATGTAAAATTTCATTATCCTTTAATAGGACACTGGATTATCTCATCCTTCATGAAACCATGCCTGTGCTCACATAATATTCCCTTCAAACTAATTTATGAAAAAAAAACTTTTATGTGTATGCACTTTATCTAAAATGTCACAGGAGAGATTCATGTGTGTAGATACTTACATTTTACACATGTTTCAAATTTTCACAGGATGATATCTACATAGCTAGCAAAACTCTTGCTAATAATAATATCACTCTCACGTTTTAAATTGAGTTATGAAGGTGTCCAATGTCCCAAAAAAACTCGTGTGCAGGGAGGAAAAGACTTGCATATGCATATTTTTTGCCTTTACAATGAAACGGAGTGACGTCATCTCCATGCATTTTACACGTACTGGTTTTGTTCATTGTTACCTACGTGAAGCAGTTGTGTCGGTCAGTGGCATCAGTGGCGTGTTTGGATATTAGCATACAGCATCCAACTCTTTGCCTAGTTGCCTGGCCTGAGATGATCATGAATGCAATTTGAAGTACGCCTGCGGTGTGTGTAGCACGTTAAAACAGCAGCCCCTTTAACAATGTCAATTACCAGCGAAAAAGAAACTTTTTGCTCTGCTCCAAGGAATATGACACGTTAGGAGGTTCGGAGGAAGAGATAAATTGCAGTTCATGCTTCATGAATTTATGCCAACTTGAAAAGCACAGTAGGACGTTTGAAAACAATGCGTCGTATAAAACATAATTAACAGATTTTCCCTTTTAAAATTAGTGAGGAGTAGGATACAGCGTCGTAGAGGGATTTTCGGAACATTATGCAACTCAACGACACTTGAAGCATATTTTTCCCAGTGAGTGAGGCGAAAATGAAATCTATACAGATCGTATTGGTCAATGTCGATGACCTGTTTCACACCTTCATAAAGTTGTCATCACAATCAGGCAATTCCTATGGAATCTATTTTGTAAAATGCAGACAAGAATGCTAGTACTGGTAAACTTCTTGTATGTATACTGGCAATTAATATCGAGCAAAAATGCGTATAATTACGTAACATTACTTAAAATATATAAATATTATGCATATTATAATTAGTATATGGGTTTAAGCCCTTTTACCCCATTCACATGCATCTAACAAATGGTAAATGCTAGGATTGTCGAGGGTGATTTGTTAGCGTTCATTAAAAATATGCTTGAACGCCTGAACCTCGGAAAGGTTCAAACAGCAGTCGAGATGGGTGTAAAATAATGTAATGAGAGTAAAAGTTGAGATGATGACCAAATTAATTGGAATATTAGTGCGTTTGTTGATACTACATACATACATCTCATTTCTTATCGTGCATAAAAAAGTCGCGGAATGTGGGTTAACAACGCTGTGACAAATATAATCATCTCACCTTGATTTAAGCATTTTTTCTATAAGTGTCGATGTGAAAATGATAGGAACTTGTCACAACAGTATCATTATGGACATCTTTACACGTCGTAAAAAAGGAAAGATTAGCGAGAGAAACTCAGTGACTGATTAGGTGGCAGATGGGGATGAACAATGGCAGTTGTCTTCAGTCTTATATTTTCATGTGGAGAAAAATGATTTCGATGAATTTGTGTGTGGGCAAAATGGTATTGTTGCCATAATAAAAGTTCATTTGGTATTGCTATAGAAAACGCGAGTAGACACTACGTATGTGAATTCAAGTTTATCTTCCGGGGTTTTTGCGCATTATTTTTAGAAAACGTCACACAAGCTTGCAAAAATCTAATTTAAAATTCGAGGGCGTAAGAAACCATGCTTGTGTGCAGGTGTTTGTCACCTTGAAGCTAGCAGCCAATTTATAATCTCCTTCAACTTTTGACCACATGTGGACATCAAGTATTTGTTTCTAAGCTGAGACGGTTGTGAATGTTACAAAATGAATGATGACAATTAAAAATGTAGTAAAACAATAATTGAATCCAATGAAATTACAGTTTTTAAGTACAAATAGAAATGTACAGTTCAAAAGATTTGAATAGATTTTATCTTAAACAACGTTCACCAATCACAGAGTATTTAGTACATATTAGAGTAAAGAAACTTTGCTAATCTGATTTCGGAGCATTGTAACGCTGGGCGATGTCGCGATTTGGCAGTCCATCGTAGATTGCAATGCGGCCCATAAACAATTGCGCGACATCCTTTATTTCGTTGTACTTGTGGAGGAGGTCAATGTAGTCCTAAAAATTCATTCCAAAACCGGCATGTAACAGAAATACATGGAACCGTTATTATGAGTCATAATTGCTGGAAAATCGCTACCTTCAACTCTTCGGGCCTGTAACCCTTTTCATTCAGCTGTTTGATCTTTTCGTCAAGCTCTGCGTCCTTCTTCTTCAACTCTTCAGTATCTTCTTGAACTCTGGAACTTTTGGAGTGCCCAGCGGCTGGCGACTTCTTGTCTTCTCCATTACCTTGGGTTTCTCCAACGCGAGCAGGCGGCTTAAAAGGTCGCTTCGCTTTTCGGCTAGCTCTATACATCTTCAGGTATTTAAAAACTGAAATAATCCTGGTCCTGGTCTCAAGCAAAAATGTTACAGTTTTTTCCTCCAGAGTTTTAACGACGACGTCCACTCCAACTTTTCGGAACAAGCTATGAGAAAGTTTGAAAAAACTTTATCAGAATGCATTGAACAGTTTACCTCATTTACATAATGTAAATACGTCTAAGTAATCATACAAATTATAGCGTTTCGAAATTTAGTTTCTATTTACGATTACAAATAAGATATTAGACTGCTGAATATGTATGTATGTCTGTATATTTTAAGGAGACTGCTGAATAGGAGTCGGTTAAATTGCCTCAAGTACCTTTTTCTTAAAAATCAATCGAAAACAATTCTTATACATAACTTCAATTTTTAGCTCAAAATCAATCGTCAAATGCAATATAAAACTCTGGGCTTGACTAGACTAAAAAAAGTGAGAGTGAAAATCAGCGAATCTGTGTTCACAGATTAAACGATACTTGCTACGAAGCACTTCCTTTAATTTAACAACAAAGCATTGTTGTAAAACCAAAGTTTCTTTCTGGGTCAAACGAGCGAGTTGAGCTTCTCCTGAAACAATACGTGATGATCATAATGCACTTTTCCTATCGATACGTATGAGCATGAAAATAGCTTGCTTTCAGTTTCAAATTTTAGGGGAAAATCTTTGATAACGAATATTTTTAGGGTGCAACTTTAAACAGCTGATTACCCAAAGGTTCAAATTAATCACTTTGCTCTAGAAGAAACTATGTGGGCCGAGTACGTGATTAAATCCTCACTGACTTCAATTGCAAGGGAAAAGCTTGAAAAAAGGTGTGGTTTGCTGATAGAAATCGATGATTTCTTCAAGTTTTGTGAAAGTTTCTTTGCATCAACGAACGTCATAAACTCTTCATCTAAAAATGTGTCCATGTCCAGGTTGCAGAAAAAATAGCGTTTGCGAATCTATACCTTTCAAATCCTGTCGCAGTACTGTTCCCAATTCTTTTTTAAAATGATACGTTGATGCACATGAGTTTGATTGAGACTCAGCCAAGTTTGTGAAAATCATTGTCTGTAGGAAAAACGTTGCCTTCAGATTTGTGGCTAATCTAGATTTATAAATTGATACGTTGTTAAAACGATTTTTTATACCAGATAAATAGGATTGTAGTCCTTAAACTCAAAATGACAAAATCTCTGCAACCTGAAACAGCTTGTGGAAACCACAAAGTTCTAATATTTTTTTAAAAGAAGTATTCTCTTGCAACTATATCAATTTTTTTATAATGCGTTATATATTTATTAAAAATATAATAAAAAATAATAATAAGTACTCGTGAAAAATAAGCGATCCGTAGCAGCATTCCCCTGTCCAAATTATATTTCGGCAATATGTGTTACAAACAATAAAAATGATAAGCACTTTACTCTCCTCAACTTCTTTCATATGCTTTTTACTATTGCAAATGAAATATACTCTTCAGTAAACTGTTGAATGACCGAATTACGTAATATGCGTTTTTATGCACCACTACTAACAAACTTATAAATATGTACGTACCTATTTAAGAGTGCAGCTAATACAGAATTCAGGAAAAAAATTATGCCATGCAAATCATTTCTAAATTGTTATTGTGTCCCTCTTAAGATGTGCTGTATTGTATATTGCGTCAACAAGTTGAGATCTTTTAAGCTGATTGAATGACTTGCTGGCGGAGAGCATTTTCATGAGCGAATGTCGCTCTCGGTTGCCCTGTCGCGTTGACGTTTTTTAATATTATTTATCAGTATCCTTAATTTAATGCTCTTGAGTTAGTTTAGATCTCATCACAGTGACATGAATTCTCATGAATAAAAGACGTTTCTTTCTTTTGTATCCAAAGCTTAATTAGGAAACACCAGCTCGAAAAAATTCGAAACCCTTTTTCTTTCGACATTGTGCTCCATTGTTTCTAATTAATAAATAACTGTGTTTCCTAACCTTTACTTGAAATCTCAAAAAGCGTTTCAAGATGAGCTATAGCCATGTAATTTGAAAACTGCAGGGAATAATGAAAACGTATTGTGGATACATAATATGTACATATACATATGTATATACACGCTGCAGAATCACATCATGAAACTCATCCACCTTTAATTGTTTCCATTTTTATTCTCAATTCTCTGCTAAGTGATTTTAGGGCTATTCGGATAGTTCTTTTCTATGCGCATTTTTTGCTCTTGTTCTATTATCACATTGTTTAGAAGTATACAAAGGGTTGCGTAAAGGCAAGTAGCAAAGGTTCACGACTTCACATGAATAAAAGAAACAAAAAAGAGACTTTTACCCTCACGAATAATTGGTGATGAAAACTCACGACTTTAACTCTACAAATTCTAGTAGTAGGAAGCACATCGAATCAAACTTTTTTCTTCTTTGGTTATGTATTTATCTTTACTACCTCCTTGTATCCGTTGATGAACGAGTTCGTGATTTACATAAGTCAATAGTAATGTCAGTAATGTGTGTATGAGTCATGTGAATGTCATGTCCATATAAAAGTTATGATTATTATTATGAAATCAGAAGAAATGACAGTTCCCAACAGTCTTCCTCCAGCTCTCTCTCTCTCTCGCCTAGTTTCGCAGAGCCTTGCTCATTGTGTTACAACGAAGGGTTTAATGGGAAACTTGCAAGTTTCATTCCGTAATCATCATCATCATCATCATATTCTTTAAGAAAAAATAAAAAAATTAGAATGTCACATCTTCATTTTGTCGTAAGCTTTTTTTGTGTGGTTTGAAGTTCTTTATCCTTGCCTTATGTTGATACAGGGAAAAAAGCTGGTAGTCGTGTGATATGGTTTTGTACTGTCTTGCAATATTGCAAAATGTTATCTTAAAAAAACGTACTGTTTAAGGCGACGATGGTGTATGTCACACTCTGTGAGTATTCACAAAAATTAAAAATTGTAGAAAGTCTTTAAGCTAATCAAAACAATAATAACTTTCGTTTTTAGCATCCCTCTATTTTTGTACTTTTTTATTTCTGGTCTTCTTCTCCCATAAATTTTTAATGACAAGAAGGAAAACGATAGTAAACAAAATTATTTTTTTACGATAATTGGTCAAGATGACCATGTTTTCATTTTTTCATGTTGGGAACGAATGAGAATAATGGGAGGTATGGTTGGAGTGAGAAAGGTACTTTACCAGAAAACTATACTCCCTGCTGCTCTTCTGTTTCATTCTCCTAAAAACTGAATTCAATGTCTATTTTTGTCATTTCATTAGAAATCAGAGAGAATAAAAAAAACTTTTTTTACGTCGATCTCACAAACGGAAAGTTATTTTAAAATATGTATTTGGTGTTCGCTCATTCCTTCATTCATTCAACTTCCCATTTGATTTGATCACTTAATGCATCGGTTACAGTTTCCTAAGTATCGTACGTCACATTACACGCTAATCTGTTATACTTCTTTTTTGTGCTCACGAATAGGTGCTATTTTTTTGGCTTTGTGTGCCATGTTTTCGAATCTCATTTTGCACGGCATTGCGCAGCCATGACATTTCAAATTTCTCAATCACATTACACGGCTAATTGACAATGAAGCGTTTATTGCTACTGCTACTGACACCGGCAAGGCAAATTCAAACAAGCGTTAATGGCCAGCAGAAATATACACGAGGCATTTGTCAGGGGATTACTACATCATTATATATGTACAGTCATAATTTTTTATATGTCGCTCCAATTTCACTTTCACGCAGTGTAGCGCTAAAGGCCATTTATCTTTGTGCTGCAGATGCAAAAAGTTCCGTTACTTTTTTGTGTACGCAACACCTACAAAAAAATTGGGAACGCATAGCTGTGAAATGATTCAGGAATTACAAATTATAGGTAAATACAAACATATATCAGTAGCACACGCCACCAGATAGATTTGTAATTAATGTGACTCGCAATTTCTGGGTGGAGGAAATGCGTAAAAGTTGATACGCATTCGCTTTGCTTAATTACCAAAATGCTATTAAAGCAGGATTTATCATATAAATTCGTTTTGTTCGTGCTCATACCCAGTCAAACCAGAAGTTGGGGAATTGACTGAATCAAAATTATTATTCGTAGTTATTAGACAATTTTTCATTTTGAAAGCTAATTTTATGTCTTGTTTAAGCCTGCGCACGTTGAAATATAAATTCTCAGACATTTCCAGTCGGCTTCCTTGTTCTTAGGTATCTACAGAGGTTTAGAAGACACGAAGGTTATGTCTATGTGTGAGAGAAAAGGAATGGTCCACCCTGAAAACCTTTTTCTGTATTATAAATATATTTAGGAATGTGTGTTAGCTTTTGAAAAGGAATTTTTGACTCGAACACTAATCACAAAAAAAACTTTATAGTCGCAGTGCTGCATTTGCAGTGAGCCAGTTGGCAGTTGGACGTCATCAGTCATCGTCATATTTTAAAACTTTGGAGCAGAGTAGCAACTTTTAGACACTTTTTTGACGCAATAATCTCATTTTTGTTCATTTTGACATCAGTATTTAAGAGCGTGTTAGCAGGCATGTTCTGTTCTACTTTTTGGGGCATGACCACCAACCAACACCTAATGCAAGGTTTGAGTACATACTTTGCATAAAAATCATAATCACTTCAGCAAGCGATAAAGAACTGCCACGTTGTTACATCACATCATTTACTTACTTACTGTGGACTGTTACATCTACTGCTACATCATCAGCTTAATTATTTATCAAAACCAAAAAGAGGATTCAAAACATTTTCGACTCCGTTTGTAATGCCAGCAGAAGTATGCGTTGCATAGCCGGTGTCCATTTTATTGTGATTTGTGGCTTGTTTGTAATGTAATCGACTATTTTGATAACGCGTAATGACGTTACAATGTTATTACAATAATACGATGTAATAAAGGGCCTGATGAAAAAGGTATTGCCACTTTTGGAGGCTATCCGTAAGTATGTACAGAATGTACGCAACAAATTCATGACATTTTGGAAAAGTAGGAAAGTTATTTTTGAAGTAGGAAACTCTGGCAGCCAGTAATTTTTTGGCAAACGCGTTTTTTCGCCCATCATGAGAAGAGCAAAGTCGTTTCTCTAGTATTTTACAAGATTTTTATTATAATAATTCATTACAGCTAGGGTTTTTTTGGGCGCGCTCGTGGTCAGTTTCTGATTGCGCGAGAAAATTGGTTTGGCGGTTATTTCATAATGGACACATGTTTGCAGTAGTTTTCCAATACTTCAAATGGACACCAAACAAGTAAAATCAATTTGCGAGAGAGAAAAAAAGAAGCGTAAATACAAATTTCAAAACTTCTCAACTGCGAATTGCGGGAGGGTTGGGTGATTCTTCAACAGATTACGTTTGAAATCACGTAAGAATTAAACAATAATAAATGAGAGATCAAACAGAAGCCGCCGATTCATTTGATTGATTCTACTTTTGTTTAAAAAGAGATGTTATCTTTGATTACGTCTTAGTTTTGAAGGCGTAAACAAACTAAGGCAATACCGCGCTATTTTGACTCGTTTAGATTAATTAGAGAACAAGTGTGAGTCAATGCCTCGGAATAATAAACAAAAATAGCGAATTCAAAACAAAATCAAAAGCGCCCAATGCTGTTCTATTCATAATTTATGCTTGATTTTTTTCTTCATCCCAATCTAAAATGAAAGCGCAAGCAGTAGCTCGTAACGCAATAATGGATGCTCTATGACTTTCCCTTCGAAGTCGTTTTCGTAACGTAATCAATTATTGCTCGCTCAATGCTACTGTAGCAGTTTCAAAATAGAAATTGATAAATAAGCTAATTTGTTTTTGTTGAGATTGAGCAATCATAAAGGAAATTAGGAGTGTTTTGTAAACAGCCTTTTTTCTAGCCTCCCCTCAAAAAAAGTCTTGCTAAGCATAATAATGCAGCAGCGTAAAAAATATTGGATTAGGCGCAGTCCCCAAAAACTATATTTGACTTTACCTTCTGTTTCTTTAAGATGGCATTTGCTGAAATAAGTCAGAGTCAGAAAATGTCACGAATCTTGTGATTTTGCATGCTACTCGAGTATCTTGATTCCTGAAAAATTGTTTTTGGATGTCATGCGCTCATCTCCAAAAATATATGAATAAAGGACACACAGTCCCTTTACATGAATCGCCCGCAGCCCACCTTTTGTGTGAAGATGTCCTTTTTGCTGCCACCGTCCTTTTTTTTACCTACGTACAAAGAAATTAATTTTCCTTGGCTAATCTTCGCAGCACCTTTTGATTTCGATTCTCTGGTGAATTGACAAACAGTTTTCAAATGCCAAGCACAAACATATCCTTGTTTTCGAACGTCAAACAGTTGTGTTTACAGCGTATATGAGTGTAGGTATACACGAGAGAAATATGTCAACTTCCCATGAGTCCCAGCCCATTTTTGAGTTTTGTTTGTGCAAGCACGACTCTTTACAGTCGATCACTGCCACTCCAAATTAGAGTTTGTGACAAGTTGCATACACACAATTAGATGGCTGCAAGGCAGCAGGGTGAGTCAATTTGGGGTGTCTTGATGACTTGGGTGAGCAAGATGAGATATGGTACGGCCGAGAATGTGCCGTTACATGATCATAAACTGTCAAAGGTGCCACAAACTCCCAACGACTAGCCCGTTGTCAAACTTAACGAAGACAAATATTTATTAGATCAGCTCTCGACAAGAGCTACAAAAGTAACATGACTAGTCCATCAAGAAAATTCGTTTTTAATTTGCATTCTTACAAAATGTCTTAAGTACTTAGGTACTGCCTTTCAACAGCGGGATAGGCAGAAATATCTGGTTGAATTGGATGTCTTGTAAATAAAATTCGTGCACTTTGGACAGTAATTGAATAATTGTGAGATTTGAAAGCGGGTAAAGATAATGACTTTTAGTGTTTATTATTATTACTGATCGAGTTTGAATGGAAAGCGTAGATGAATACTTTTTTTGCATATAAACTATGTTGTCTCAATGTTGCCAATGAAATCATTATTTCTCAATCAAAAAGCGCCGCAAAAACGAAATACTTGTGTCCAAATTTAAAGTTTGGTTAATATTTCATTTCAAAATGTCACTAGTAAATAAGTTGCCACAATTTACTGGATCTCCGAAAGACGCGTATCTATTTTGGCGAATTACGTAAAAACGATTTTTAACGTTGTCTGTTGCAGTTCGATTAAGTCACATGTCATACACCATAAGAATCCTCGCCAAAGCATAGGAATAACTCCATCAATGCCAATACTTTTCTTTTTCCTTTGGCATCAGGAAATAGAAAGCCGGTTTGGTATTTTAATGAATGCGCTTATTTTCGTTCCATATAAATGACATTAGGCAATTTGCAATCCTTTGTATTTGAGGCAGCTTTG
Organism: Seira sanloemensis; assembly: GCA_027743915.1. Lineage (NCBI taxonomy): Eukaryota > Metazoa > Arthropoda > Collembola > Entomobryomorpha > Entomobryidae > Seira > Seira sanloemensis. The sequence goes on along the minus strand of JAHZMY010002435.1, from coordinate 12,319 downwards.
AAGATTGATATACATAATTTGTTTCTAACGATATGTCCCTCAGTTATGAACCCAATTTTAAAGGCTTCTCGTATTGAAATGCAAAAAGGGTCATAATACGGGAAACTGCGAGTTTGAAAGATGATGATGAGATGTCCACCACGCTGTCCACTACACATTTTTTTGGTGAGAGAGAAAAATCCTTTTTGTCGGGAGGAGCAAGCGCAGATAGCCATTGGCATCATCACCCTCGTCATAATCCTTTTGAAAATGTGTACAACCATAATAACAGTCTTTTTGCGTGATTACAATGGCCAAACACAATGGAAAATAGTAATTTTGCAATTACGGAGACACATGATAAAGCGGCTCTCAGAGCAAACAACAAAAAGATACAAATTATATCCACTCTCAGAAAGAATATTATGGTCATTCTTGTAAATGGCTAACGAAGACCAAGTCATGAAATTCATTTTTCGCAGTTTCATATTTATTAATTCATACACTACACATATAAAAGTTGTATATCTCGCCATGAATATCTCATCGAGAGAAAAAAAATTGAATATCTGGGCCCCAGACGGAATCCCTAAATATAAGTCATTTTTTCGGCACAGTAAATAAATACAGCGGCCAGACAGAGTAACATAGCAGCATGTAGCCTGTTGATGATTAATATAATATTGAATGATATAATTACAATCTACGTTGGGTCCCTCTTGGCTACAATACAAGTCGTAAGAGTAATAATATAGAGCTACGGAGAATTGCATTTTTTGAGGAACCATTCATAAACTTATTTATGCGTACATCAATTGCATCACGTCATACGTGACATAATATCTGCGATAACCGGAAATAGGCAGACACACCATTGAATAGGAGACTGTGAACACGTTGGAGTTGCGGTTCGCCGTACTAAAAGCCTTTCAAATGTACACACACAAAACGTTTTTTTAACAAAGTGGACCCAACGTGGTGATAAAGTTGTCTGCAGTTTGTGAGCATTCAGTTCACGCGCAGTTATCTACACACACCTTTGTATCACGATGAATTTGATGTCAGTGGTAGGTATATACGCAAAGGGATGTTGCATAACCATATCATCATCTCTCGTAATAGATTTCGTTAGATCATAATATAACATTTCATATTTTTGGGGTTGATGTCTGTCTCGATTCAAATCATTATATTATGTGTATGTGTGTTTGAGTCCCGAATTGTATTTTTGCTGCTGCCTTTTGAAAATGGCAATTAATTTATGACGGTCGTGTGTTGCACTGGCTCTTCCTATTTTAGAAATATGGTATTGGAAATCAAGAGTCGTATGCTGAATATTTTCAAGTGCTACACGGTCTTGGGATTGTAAAAAAAATATCTAAAATTAGCATATGCACACCTTGCAGACAAGCTGTAAAAAGATTAATTGCAGAGGTCTACAATTATGTGCACCGTCATGACAATGAATGACGCGTTTGACATTAATTCTGTATTTCTAAACTTCCTTAAGAGGTAAAAAGCAATTGCGTTTTCTAGTTCAATGATGCCACACACACAGCAGTTGTTTTACCCTTATGCAAATTCGGGATTGCATGATTTGTGGGCGTAAATACATCCTGATCCTGCATAAAGAGGATCCTTAAAAAAGGGTAAGATGATGCAAGATGAAGTCAAGCGTGCATTACACATTCCACCTTCGCTTTTTCACATGTCTGCTGATCATCATCATCATCATCGCACACTTTAATGGGGAATCCTCTTTCTTAAGAGTCAAAAAATATTCGCATCAAACTGCATAATGTATGCACATACCGGGAATTCCACAGAGAAGGTTTATGGCGCCTTTACGTGCTAAACGATTTACATACATATGTACATAATACGTGTTACTTTAAATAGTCGTAAAAGTCTCCCTTTTTAAACTTGCTTTTGAGACGGTGGCCTTTAAACAAAGGAATGTTTGACAGGCTTTAAAGTGCAAGGAAAGTGAAAAAATGTTAATTACTCTCATGTTTTCATTTCAGGTGGGCCATCCTCCAAAAATGCCATAAAGCTGGTGAAGCCTCCGGGAAAAATGGGTCTCGAGAAAAACCCTATGCCTGCAGCGTAAGTGATTTTCAAAGAAACAATTAGTCATGTTCTTTGCAAAAGAAGCAAAAATATTTAAAAGTAGAGTATCCAATCAGAAGACTATTTTTATGACTTTTTAAAAAATCTTTTTATGAGCTCAGAAAACATTAGGAATGCAAATTGGAATTTTGTGCATACGTGCAATAGTATATGGTAATGAAAGTCTTTTTACAAATTTGTACATTGGCCTCACAGACCAAAGTATTTGTGTGTGATGGATGATAATGACGAATACACATATAATCTATTTGGCGTGAGTTGTTTTATAATCTTCTCATGATAAATGACAACTCGTACTAAATGAGTTTAATGCGAGGGATTTTTTCTCACGATACTTTACCAATTTACCTTCACCTTTTTTACAAAGGAAAAAAATCTGTGCCAAAATCGAAATTCACATATATTTCCAATCGCCTTTTCTCTAATATATTGAACTGCTGTCAAGAGATATGAAGAAATAGTTAATAGGTACTAATGATGCTTGTGTGAAGAAGAGCATGGAAAAATGACTTTTTCATTTCAGACTCAGAGAACAATGATTACCTTAAATACTCGTGTTAGCTACGCTGCAATTTCACTTCAAAGTGTGAAAAAGTTGCCTTTACAATTCCAAATCCATCCATCAAATCTGTAATGCACACTTAGTAGTACATAGTTTCGACTATTATCGTGTCATTAAACTGTAATCAATTGTCTCTTAGCAGACACTGTCATAAAGACAAATAGAAGTTGAGCTGATTTTCTTGAGAAGTAGTTTACGCACCAATGTGCACGCATTCAGACTTTTTTCCAATTTCTTCGGTAGAAGAGTTATGATGCCAAGGATAAAATATAGAGAGGAGAGCAGATTGATATGGGCATATGCACTTGTTTGATAATGCTATCGTGATTATAAAAATTATTGTATTTTTATTACAACGTCGATTTCATGTCAACTTTCCAGGAGCAGACGGTCACAGACCGCGGTGAGCATGGAAGATGAGGACAACTACTCAGGACAACGTGGAGGGCCTAGTTTCGGGCCCTTCCCCTTCTCACAAGGACCAGTTCCAAGATACGCGTTTGGAGACAGTGCGGATGAAGCACAAGGTACATTTCGGGGCAAGTTGACTCTGCTTTTGACTGAGTAGAACGGTTCACATAAAAATATGAAGGACGTTAACAATCAGTAGAAGACTGTTATTAGCTGGAAGACGTACATACGGCATGTACATATGTCGAATTTATGTAGATGACTCGCATTTCGAAACATTTTATGTAGATCGATATGACATTGAAGAAGCGCCGGCTCAAGGAGAAGGTGGAATGGGCTTTATGCCTGAATTTGGACCTCCAAAGGGCTTCCCAGACCTTTCAAAACTCACCGGGGGCGAATTCCCGAGAATGGGTGCTCCCTCGGCGTCCAACTACGAAAACTCTCCTCAGTACTCGACATACCCCCGAGAGTCGCCAAAGTACAATCCATTCCCCTTGTTTCAGCCTCAAGGTAGAGAGAAATGAAAACGGATTTTTTTGCTCGTTGCAGCAGTGCAAGTAGATGAGATGATGATGATGCTTTTCGCTTGAAAAATTACGAGATTTGGTTGAATGCACCGATGTCACGCACGTAGAAGCATTGCCAAGGCTGCACACACTTGGCGTATGGCACACTTTTCGCATACGTAATCTCGAGAGAGCACAAGGAAGCCACGCATTATTGAGCTGGCGTTTAGGGATTCCCACGCACAGGTTACCGGAAACCGGCTTGATGAGAATTGCGTATCACTTTTTCTCTTCCAGCTGGTCTCCAGTACTTTGATGGCTCTGACTCTGACGATGGCCCAAGCCCACCGAATGAAGGGAGATTTCAAGCTAGTCCTGCACCAACTCCCAGTGCTCCTCAAGGTGCCCCAAAAAGACGTCCTTACAGAAGTGGCCGACCTGGCTACAGGGGTGGAAACCCAAACTCCTTCGGAGGAGGTCCCGGAGGAGGTAACAGTTTAGGAGGACCTGGACCCTATGGGGCTCCAGATGGAATTAATGGACCCGGTGGTCCTTATGGATCTAACGACGGTCTTATCGGAGGCGGGCCAGGAGCGTATGGAGGTCCACGAGGACCATCAGGCTTAGATGGACCTCCATCCGGTGGTCGCCCTTTTAGAATCTCAGGCAGGCCCTCACGCCCTCATTTCGGAGGAGGTGGTTCTGACGGACCTTCTTCAAGGCCAGGACCTTTTGGAGGAAGGCCTGACGACTCATCATCCGGACCCGGATTGTTTGGTGGTGGACATGATGGCCCTTCGTTTGGACCAGACGGACCCTCCTCAAGACCTAACCCATTCCTTGGAGGCTCTGATGGTCCCCCATCCCGACCAAATTCATTCCTTGGAGGCTCCGACGGTCCCTCATCCCGACCAAATCCATTCCTTGGAGGCTCCGACGGGCCCTCGTCAAGACCAAATCCATTCCTTGGAGGCTCTGACGGACCCTCGTCAAGACCAAATCCATTCCTTGGAGGCTCTGATGGCCCCTCTTCCAGACCAGGGCATTTTGGAGGTGGATCCGATATTAGACACATAGCCTTCGGAGCTGGAGGAGACGGTCCTTCTTCTAGACCAGGATTGTTTGGTCCAGGCCCCAACTTTGAGAGTTCCTCCGGAGGTCCCTATGACGGTCCTGATGGTCCCCAGCCAAGACCAAGTTCACTTATTAACAATGATGGACCCGGTCCCTCCAGACATAACTTATTTTTGAACATTGAGGGCTCCCCTTCCCGACCAAATCCGTTTGGCGGACCTTCCTCCAGACCAGGACTGTTTAATGGACCAGAGGGTAACAGACCCGATCTTGGACGCCCTGGACCATATGGAGGAGGTCCAGAGAGCGGCAGCGGTAGACCAGGAGGTCATCATGGGCCCTACGGAGGTCACGGACCACAAGGTGGAAGCGGAAGGCCAGGTGGTCAGTCAACGACATATCATACATTCACCGATACCTGTCCTCCTCGATAACGATAAAGATAACGACAATACTCCTATCTTTATCGAAGAAAAATATATGCAGATTGTCGCTTATCATTGACTTTATCAAATGCATCAAAAAACTTTGACTTTTTTGACATTAGCATTATCGATGGACAAAAAAACGTGCATTCAAATTTTTATCAGAGTCAACCAAAAATCTAAAACAAAAACCAATTCAATTACAGGTGGCCCAGGACCTTACGGAGGCCCTGAAGGCAGTAATGGAAGGCCAGGTAACTTGGGCTCTTTCGGAAGGCACGAAGCACCTCCAGCCTACTCCTTCTCAAATTCGGGACCTAATCTAGGATTCCGCCTCAGCCGTGGTTACCCCCGCTACCAGGCCAACCAAGTCCAGCACGACGACTTCAAAGAGTCGGCAGACAACGGAGACTACTCCCCGTTCGAAACTGGCCCCCACTTCAACAACCCTCCACCTCCTCCACGCCAGGGCCATCACCATGGATTCAGACACGACGACTACGAGCAGTCTCCATACGCCAGCGAGGGTCCAGGCCCCATGCGCTCCCGCCGTCCCGAATACGTCCCTCAGTCTCAACAAGCCGGAAGTTTGTTCGGGTCCACCCACCGCTACGACGTGAAAAGGCCCGTCGTTCTCAAGGTATCCGGTCTCAAGAGTAAATATTCAAGAGAGCTTCCTGCCGGCCCACCTGTTTTTTATGCCCCATCACCTGACATGAAGACAAAAGACAATTCTCGTAAATTTCAGGTACCTCACTGACCTTTGACAACGTCATTGGACAACAACTACTTTTACTACTTACTGCTCCTACGTAACTCTACAAGCTCTGCTAGATTCGTCACCACTAACTTAAAAACTGGCCCAGGACTTGTAACATAATTTGACATTTTTAAATTCTTTTGCTCGTATTATTTTAATATTTTTTTATCAATGCACATACGTTATATATTGCGATACTATAAATACGTATATATACATATTTTATAACCTATACATAGTATAAATATTATTTTACTTTGATGAAAAAGCTGGACTTTTTTTATTGCTTTATAATAAATGAGAAACAAACTTGTGAATAACTGGGGACAGTTGGTTTTTTTGATAATAATAATACCTAATTTGACCGAATAACGTTGATTACTCTTTTGACCTATTTTTATATATATTCTTTTTATTTATTGCTTGGGCTAAAACGTAATAAGATTTCATTATCCTCTGAGTTTCCAATCATAACCGACAAAAAACACATCAAAGTACATATATGTACGTCAACCTTCCGAAACATGAAGACATGACATTTTCAGCAAAATTGACTGTCTTTCTAACGCCACACACGCCATTCTTCTCTTATACTGACAGTCAACGAGATGACGACGACTTGAGACAAAAACACGGTCGTACGCGCGGTAAAATGCAACTTGACACATTTCAATTCTCGTATATAAAGAAAATAGACCCCTTCATTTTTTGCTTCCGCTTTTATAAAAATACATTATATTCATGTGATCCTTACACGCTAGGAAAAAAACTGTGCTTTAGAGTAGCAGAGTCTCTCAAAACCCCAATTCAAGGCACATACTTTTTTTTAGGTTGGCCCATTTATCTTGATATTTAAAGAGAATTATTGTCAATAATCACGACCAAGAAGAAAACCATTTTTACCTCTCCGATTACATCCAATCATGTATTCTGTGTAGGTTTAGTAGTTGGCTTGACCTGGATAAAAAAAAGCAAAAGTGATTATTTACTATGGAGCATTTCTGCACGCACGAAGCGTGTGTTCGCCGTCGCTGCCACATGTATCATTTTCTTTTAAAAACCAGAAGGGAACTTGTGTTCATTCCTAGCCTTTATCCCCTCTCAATCAAATCCCCCCTCTTTCCTTAATTTAAGCTATTTATGAACCTATTATGTTGCGATAAATGAGTCAAGTGCCGTTTTTGCCATAGAACATGACAAACTATTTTTTCCTCTTATCGAAGCTCAATCACGGCGATGGTCATGCGAAGTAGAGAAAAATTGTATTTTGTTTTGTATAGGCTTCGGACTACAGAAGGGAGTGCAATATTATTATTCAGCTTTATTTCTGTGTATATTGTATTTAAACACTTTTGCATATATATATTTCGTTGCTAGAGACTTTTGTTGCCTAACAGGTTGCGTTGCAGAGAAAAATCAGATAGGCATCTCTCATCATGATAATCTAGCCCTTTAAAGTTTGCATCATGTATACCTACGAGCAATTTTTAACCCTTTTGTGAGTATGTGTGCTATGCAGATATTGCATGAGGAAAAAAAACCACATTGCATTTTAAGGGAAGTAAAATGCATAAGTGCATGATTGATTCGATATGCTTTGCGAAAACACCATTTTGGATTGCATTACATAGAGACAATTGGGTAGAAGAGAAAAAAAATTAATTCATTCATGATGATAGGGCGTGCGATGATATGAGATGAATATGAAGTATATGAAAAAAAATTATGAGTATCGTGGTAATAAATGTTTAAGCAGGCATCCTCAAACTCATTAATCTTTATGTAATGGACGCAAATCTTCACATACTCTGTGCAATTTTTAGCTGCATAAAAAATACAAAATTTCATGACATGGCTAATTTGATCAATGAATTAATTTGAGAGAAAAATGTCTAAAATTTAAATATTATTATGTGCAATGACATGTGTCTCGGTTTCAAAATGTTTACTTTTGTTGGCATCTTCAAAAAAATGAATATTACATGTGTTCATAAATATTGAGTGTTGGACAAGCGTAGTACTGACACTGTACGATGATAGGGCAAATTTCCACACTCGATTCAGCCAATTTCAAAATACTTGCATTTTAATTTGAGACATGAAGTTTTTTATTTGAATTTCCACTCCTTAAAAAGTCTTTCTCGGGAGGATAATTGGATCCTCCCATAATTAGCTACGTCATCCCATAACTCATAAAAATCGACATACTTTTTTCTCATCTTCTCTTATGAAAAAGGAAATGCTTATCTGCATAATTTGCAAGTACTTACCTACGCACATAAAAAATGGATTGTTTGCAGAAACTTTAATTTACAAATTCCGTGTAATGCATAATAATCGTGATGACACTTGAAGTGTAATCACAAAACTATCGTTACGTACATATACGACTCCGATCAATCATCTCTCTAGAGCATATCCTTCCTCATCCTTTGCACCACAAATATAATTACATTCTAATTAGTGAGATTGGAGCACATCCGTTCTCCACCAATACCATTTTTTCTGAAGCGTGAACAGGCAAAGTGGAGTCATCACTCTTATCCCTTAAATTGATTAGGAAGTCTTATCATTGCATTTGTATGCTCTCCGCATGACTCTCGTAAAAAGTGAATCATCGTCATGCTAGTTAGTGGGAAACTGAAGGCGCAAAGGGTGGGCATGCCCGTGGTAGGTGGTGAAGGTACGAGTCACTCGCATTTCTCATCCAGCATTTTACGAGGAAAAGAGGATATACTTTAATGTCTGTTTGTAAAAACATCACACTTACTTATGCACATGCATACTTATTAAATATATGTTTATATGTACCACAAACAGATAATGGAGAAGCATAATTGATGCCTAAAAATATGGCTTCCTTCGGCGTTTGCAATGATTCTTCTGTGGTACATAGATAATCACAGAAGACGCTGTTCCTTCATTGTGTGAATTGTGCTTGCTACAAACTGTATAAATTGATCATGAGACCATTTGGGAATTCTTCTATCTAATCGTACTTCCGCTGATTATGCTCCTCGTAACAGACAACAATCGTGCAGCAATTGTACTTTTAAAGCGTCAACAAGAAGTTATCCATTATCTCTCTGTTTTTTGCATATAATAAATAGGGATATAGCAGTTTCCGAAAATTGTGCTCATGTTAGTATTTTAGAGGTACTTAAATCTACATGCCTTGTACTTGTAGTATCAGTATCACCTTTCCAACTCATATTTTTCTGTATCTGTAATAGCGTCATTACTGATATTTATGGAACTCGTTTAACCATTACATCACTTTACTGCAGTCTTTAGCAATGTTTCGCAGAACCATAACCCCCATGGGGGATAGTTTAACTGTTTTCGAATCCAGTAAATCATGCATCACATGAGGATCACTTTCGCAACGCTTGTAAATCCGAAAGATATTCTGTGTATGTAGTATAAAAAATTATGCATAAATCAGCACGAGAGGGTCAATTTCACAGCGCAATCGCGCTGTCGTGAGAAATTAAAGTGTGTTTTTAGAATTGTCACTTTACGACATATACCACATGGCATCTTATGCTTAGTTCAAATTCGTTCCAATAAATTATTTTATTTACGATTATAACTCTAGAGCTCATTTGGTTTTGGATTGGATTCCTCTGGTTCTTTTAGAAAGGTAAAGGCAATCATAAAAAATGTTTTTGCAAGGATGTAAAATTTTCATTTGGTCTTGGATTGGATTCCTCTGATTCTTTTAGAAAGGTAAAGGCAATCATAAAAAATGTTTTTGCAAGGATGTAAAATTATGTTGGTCCATATAACATCACTTTTTAATTGCTTCACTGTAATGCATTACATTATTATTCTTATTACGCAAACCCATTTTTCCTAAAGCGAAGCGTGTTTAGTTTTTCTTGTTCAAATGGGGCGCTTGACGTGACATTCGGAGCTATATTTGGAAGTAGGGACAAATTACGAGCTAGCGCATCTTCAGTTGGAAGTTGAAGTTTGCCAGTTGAAATGGAGTTGGCCAAGTTTCGAAAGGAAGTCCATGATTGTCAAAAGTCTTTAGTCAACTTGGTACCACCAAGTTGACTAAAGACTTTTTGAGACAGGTGCAGATGAATTTTTATGGGGATGAACTCACAATCTGCGACACATCATCGCCACTTTTGCTGACTTTCTGTGAAGCGACATGAGCTTATTTGAAGTTGGAATGATTCATGTGTGTAATGTGGACATAAGTAATACCGCCTAAGGGAAATCACTTACTGGCGATTTTTTTCCTGATTCATGAGGAATTTCCATTAATAATATAAAATGTGCAATGCATCGTAAAGACTAAATGAGTTGAAGAAAAAAGGTCCGAGTTTGCTGTACGCTCTGACATGATTTCATTCACGAGCCTATTTCGTCCATTCAGATTCAGGCATAACTGATTTCACGCTGAAACGCTACAGAATGCAAATACCGCATTTAATGAAAGGACTAAACTTAATTATTTTATGCCGGTAAAAGGGCATTGCAGCTATTCATGATATTTATTTCAAATGACTTTTTTACATCTTACTCAGCGAAGCAGAAAATCAAGCATTTTACCTCGTACTGCATTTCCCTATTGAAAAAGCTGAATCGCGACAGTTTTCTGAAGGTTTTCGTTGCTCTACTTTTTTTCTGTGAATATTTATACGCATGCATTTTGCATTGACACGTTTGCCGTTACATTGCCGTTACTTGTACACACGGAAAGTGCGAATGAAATAGCTAAATGGATTGGAAAAAAAGGATTTTACTGGCTTCGGGCACCACCACCACCACAGAAAACAAAAGTTTTGCCTCCACCATCAAAATAATAGCAGTAATTCAGTAATCGTAAAATTGAAGAAACTATAAACTGGCAGTTCACCAACCCTCCTGGTTTACAAGTGATTATTTCAAATAATAAAATACCATTTTCATTCACCACAAAAACTCCTGAGCGAGGCCATGCCACTTATTTTGTGTATTGTAAAAAGCCACCGCAAAATAGATACATTTTTTTCATTAAGGGCACTCATCTAGAAAAAAAAGCTAGCACAATTAAGCCGGTAGAGTACAAAGGAAAAGGTGTGTACACACACGCATTACTCCCTACTTCATATCATATTAATCCACGCACCAAGAATCATTCAAAGAAACAAAAAATGAAGGTTCAGGTTTAACTTTGCCATTTAAATAATGGTCTCTGTAGACTTAACCAAATGGGTTTTTGAATTCTTTTATCTTCGTAAAGAGTTTTTTTCATATATTTTTTGGCAAAGAGGCAAAGAACTTCTTGCTCTGCATTGCAATATTATTGGAACCTATCATCAGAATCGTTCATGTTTCACAAGTAATTATCCCAGCGCGCCGCACTACACTCCCATTACAAGAATGTGAGTCTCATAATATTTATAATACAGAGAGTTTCAAGGTAGCCATGGCCAACGAAACAAATCAGTATAGGTACTTGAGAACACCTATTCATTCCTCCGAGATTGTTTTTCCTTTGTATTATGTGTGAGCAAAGACAAATTTTGTCGTCGTTTCATGCATGACAAAGCTTTATTATTTGAAGCTATTTTTATGGAGGTGAAAAATGCATAATTAGACTAATCAACAAAGAGCGAAGCGTCTGTGCGTTGATGATATTTTTTTACACTTGTCCTCTCTCGAGATGTTTGAAGGGATTCCACGATTCCATCATCAAACTCTTCGCAGAAGACGCCTTGCTACAGCCATTAAATTTGAACTCCATTGCATTTTTGTAACTACTTGAACTTGACGTTATTGGTTTTCATCTGATCTTGTCACGTGATAAGATAGCGATGAAATTAAATTGAGAAAACATGATTACACGCATCACTAAGACAAATATAGCAGGTGGAATGTGTAGAGCTGCTACACGTGCAAATTACACAAATCATTTCTTTGACAGAATTTTAGCCCAAAAAATAGAAGACAAAAAGAATTCTCTAGCGAAAAAAACACTATTACGCATTACTCAATCACTCGTTGAAAAGCTAATCTACCAATCCGTATGAACAAAGCAACTGCAACAATTATGTACTTATTAAAGAAATGCTCCAAGAACATAGTGTACAACATGTAGATTAGTTATACATGATTGATTTGATGAATGAAGGCAATTAATTGAAAGGCTGCAAAAGTGCTTAGTAAAAATGGAGCAGAAACATTGTAAATTATTTGACTTTTTTTAAAAAAAAGTTGTGCATAGAGAGTGTTTCTGAGTTTTTTATAGAAACGACTTGGGAAAGGGAAGTATGTATGTCTGTAGATGATGTTTGATGTCTTGTGAAAACGGTAGTTGAGAGGTATTTGTAATTTATTCCTTTTGCAGTAGTTAGTACTGTGTACATACATATACTACCGCATGCAAACAGTCTAAAATACTCTTTGAGACTCGAGAGGCAATTATACTAATTAAAAGACACGACGGTACGCTTTAATCTTTGTTTACTCA
>JAHZMY010002434.1:0-10780 GCA_027743915.1 Seira sanloemensis | reverse complement strand
GTTCTCAGAGGTATCTCCCAGTGGGGTGGGAAAATCGTTTTTTCTTTGGGAAAAAGGTTGAAAACTGTCCAAAACGTCCGGTGAATGCATATAGCATCATTGTCTCAGAATGCCCCCATCCATTGGGTTTTTCATACTTTTTACATTGTGTGGAGTTTTGGACAGTTCTCAGGCAGCTAGATTTAAGACGGCCAAAATGGTATTTACCGGATGTAAGCCATTTACTAACTCTACTTTCCCGGATTCCAACCATCGTTTTTTTAAAAAATCGATTACGATTTCGTAAAATTGGGAATATGGGAAAGTGGCTGTCTGTAAAAATGGCATTATGAAAACTGTTTCTTTGTGAAATTTACCAAAAAAATAAAGTTTAAATGCAGCTCTTTCTGCCACCTGATCAAGAAAAATGTAGGGTTAGAAAAACGGTTTTGCAATTTACCCCCAACTCTCAGACTGGTTTTTTTACAAACGGCAAAACTTTTCCTTTTCTTCGTACTTTAAGGAAATCATAGTCGATATTTAATTGATTTAATTGTGTGTTTTTAATGTCAAGGTTTAAAATTGTTTCGGAGGGGGGCTTACTTGCACTGAATCTTTCGTCCAAGAGTTTCCTCGTGCTCAGCCACTTCTCCTCGGCGGCTTCGAAGGTCTCGACGAGCAGCTTCTTCGGGATGAGGAAGAGTTCGTCAGAAGACGACGACGGTTGGATTGCGCCGTGTTTGAAAATTCTTAAAGAGATTATCATAAAAATGGAACGTGTTACAAGAAAAAATAAATTGCAGACATTTTATCACGAGACTATAACCTTATAGATAACACAAGAATAAAAATAACACAAGGAGAAACTTTTATACAAGAATCCTTCAAAGGAAATGAAATGGACACTCTAATAAAGAGTTACTCTTATAGAGAGGTATTCTTATAAGGAGGTATTCTTATAGGGATGTATTCTTATAGGGAGGTATTCTTATGGAGAGGTATTCTTATGGAGAGGTATTCCTATAGAGAGGTATTTCTATAAAGAGATGCCGTTTAGCCATACCATGTCCATATGTACACATGTAATAAATACTCAAAAATGATCAAATTAGTACTGGCGTTCTAATTTTACCAAAAAATGACTGAAATGAATTAATTATCGTTTGATTAAAATGGGTAAACTTTTAATCAAGTTTAACATCATAAAGGGGTTTTTTAAATTGAATACACACCATTATTTGTTTTGTCAACAATCTTTGCCGAATTTCTTGCAAAATTATTCTTATATGGAGAGTGTATTCAACCCAAGAGACCATTTCTTTCTTTGATTATAGAGAGATTATTCTTATATGAAGAGAGAAAGATTTTTTCAAAAAATATTTGTGATCTGGGAGAGAAAAGGGCATATCATGTCACGTTCTACTCAGCTCATGTTACGTAATAATATCTTGATGCTCTGCCCGACGCTATTCCTAATTTGCATATCATGAAATTTTAGACTGAGATTTGAGATACAATTTTAAAAAACCGAGATCGGATCACATCACCGTGAAACAAAAAATATGTAATAGCAATAGCAATGCCTATAATCTCCATCCGCGAAACAAGGAAAGAAAAGTCATGAATGAGTTTCATCATTATTAAAGATAACAGTATTCTCGTGACAGGCTCGTTTGCAATTTGACTATTTTTGCATATATAGTAGGTTACTCAAGACTCAGCGTTTGGGGTTTTCCCCAGTCACAGGTTTTTTCCAGTGGGATGGGAAAAACGTTTTCCCCGGGAAATGTCCAAAACTGCCTAAAACTGCCCAAAACGTACACTGTATGCATTATATAATTTGTCTCACAATGCCCCCATCCATTGAGTTTTTCCCACTTTTTAAACTGTGTATATGGTACTGAAGTTTTGGACAGTTTTGGGCAGCTAGGTTTTGGACGTCCAAAATGGTAAATACCGGTATTCACCGGTAAATACCAATTTTAGTTTTTTCCCGATTCCAACACTAAGACAAGTGTCAGAGTTCGATGAAGAGTCTCCGAGTATGTTGGAATTTATTTAAGATTGTATTTGAGTGTGCTGATACGAAAAAATCTAATTTGGGACTAAATTTACGATTTGCCCAGGAAAACTGAGCTTTGGCATATTTTCATCACTTAAATGTTTTTTTTTCTTGTAAAAAAATTTGTTGTTTTTTGAAAAATCATTTTATCATCCTTAAATACTTTGGTTGTAAAATTGTAAGGTCAATTACAGAAATGTCTCAACTTACCCCAGCAAACTATCATTTCCGGTGGAAGGCGCCGATCCCTCCATAAATCCTTGGAGGAGCTTTCCTGAAAATATAACATGGTAAAATCTTCTTATATTTTCCAATAACTACATATTTTCAATTTTCAGAAAAATCCTGCATCTATTTTTAAATCCATGATCTGTTTAATTTATACAATTTGAATTTACAAGTGGCCATAATTTATACTTGTCTACTTATGTACTAGTCTCATTTCATTGTTGAAACTGCAACAATGACCTCAAGAAGAGGCTAAAGAAGACGAGTTCACAATATGTATATGTATTTATTTAAACAAGAACGAAACAATGATGAAATGCAATATATTTCTTTAACTCTTTTTTTTGACATCCTCCATTCTCTAGAGTCTTGAGACCTTTTTTTCCGTCAGGAAAAATGAGACAATGCACTTTATTCTCTGGATTTCACACCAAAAACTCAAGTAGGAACGACCGACCTTGGCACCCCAAACCCTTCATTTGTTGCACGTACGTATGTATTTACATATTTACACTTCTCCAGAAGAAAATCCAACTTTTATTTATCTCTTGGAAAATCCTAACAAAGACTCAAAGATTCTTCATTTTTCATCTTCTCGAAGATCACAATCCTGAATATGGCATACGGTCAATTTCCGTCCAAAGGAAAACAAACAAATAGATTTTTTCTCTGCGATTACGAATTACAACATGTCCCATTCAATATTCAACAAAAGAAGAAAAAAAGAAGAAAATCTGGCTGAAACTGGAGAGAAATTCATTAACAACACCAGACGAAGAAAAAACCGAAAACAAAAAAAGATTCAGTTTTTCCACAGAAAAAAGGATTTTTATTTTCGAGGCGAACGACCTTCTCCAAAACAAACGTCTTTTGGCAAAAAACAATAGAAAATCAGGATCAGATAAAACCACATTTAATTTAGGCGTTCGATTTTAAACGCCGTTAAAGATTTTCTGCTAACTGCTGGTCCTGCACATTTCAAATAAAATATTCTCGCTCTGACGTCACAACCAAATTCGAAAAGAAAAATCTTGCTGGTCACAGCTTGGTTTTTAAATTAGCAATTTGCGATTTCTCTCCAAAAAATCAACCTACCCAAATTTCCCGACTTGTTCACATTCTCGAGGTTGAAGGCCCCTCCAGCCCAGTCGAACCCCGTGCCGAGGGTCACAGCCAGCCTGTCATCGTCCCCCAGAAGCTCCAGCTGCTCCAGGACGGCTGCCGATGGAAACCCGTCCAAATCTGGCAAGCCTAAGACCAAACTCGCATTTCCGGAAACCAGCTCGGAATTGCTACCGTCAATCAGAGTCGGGGGCTGAAGCTGGAGGTCAGAATGCCCAGGGTTGCTGAGGCTGGTGGTGGTGGTGGTGGCTGAAGGTGGTGGCCCGATGAGAATGAGGGACTCGTCACTCAGCACTTTGACTGAGGTGGACATCATCTGCACCATGGGGCAAAGGGAGAGGAGGGATATTGTCACCGTCACGCCCGCAAAGAGCAAGGTCTGGTTGACCTTTCTCCCGAGTCTAAGGGAAATTAGAAGGAAAAAAATAAAGATTTGTTCTAAATTTAGAGACAATGCGGAAA
This sequence comes from Seira sanloemensis, assembly GCA_027743915.1. Taxonomy (NCBI): domain Eukaryota; kingdom Metazoa; phylum Arthropoda; class Collembola; order Entomobryomorpha; family Entomobryidae; genus Seira; species Seira sanloemensis. The sequence goes on along the minus strand of JAHZMY010002434.1, from coordinate 6,927 downwards.
GCCGGTTCCCTTCATTGTCATTTTTCATTCAAAGTCATTTGAGAAGGAAAAATAAGATCCTGAAAGATCCTGAATCCTGAATGAAAGTCCTGATTTAGACCTTTGGGATGATGAACTTGAGAACCGAAGGAAAGGGAAAGTGGAAAGGAATTATTGGGTCGTAGTTTCAATTGAAATATTATTGGGGAAAAAGGTGGTGGTGGTGGTGGCAATGAAGATTTGTCAATGACGTCATTGATAGGGGACAGAAATAGGGCAAGGTTTGTTTTGGTCTTGAGTTTTGAAGTTGACTGGGATTTTCTATCTATTAGCAATAAATATCTTACTTAATTAGCATGAATGGGCATAGGTATGTATGTTTGATTAAGGGCAGAAGTAGGGATTTTGTGTAGGATTTTATGCCATTAAAAGTAGTGTCAAAATGTTCCCAAAACGCCCCAAATTATTTAATGAACGGCCCACGTATCTAATATATGTGTGGAAAAACAAAGTTCGGTTCTTATGTCATGGTTCAACCTAAGCTAGTTTTATATCCTGATTTAATTATGTAGTTAAAGTCATCAAGTATTTTTTTAAAAATAAAGCCGGTCAACTTTGAGCCAGAATATCATAAAAATTTCCCCAGAAATTAAAGCAGACTAATTTCCCACTTTTGAATGCTAATCAATAAAGTATTAAATTCGTAACGAAAAAAGTTTCTATTTTTAACAAAGCCTTCAAAAAATGAATGTTTTTTTCTAGATTTTTTAAGACAAATCAAATCTGGCATTTAAGAAACAAAATGCTGGACAAAAGTTCAAAAAACTTAGTCAAAAAATAATTTTAAAAAAATCCTTACCGTGGTTCACGTAACGGCGCATGCTTACGCCTCGCCATTTTCATGGAATGTTTCTTCCCTCTCTCTTGTCGCCAGCAACTGGTCAACTCTCTCAATGCAAAAGTTGTTGAAAATTTCTTTTTTTTTAATTACACACACACACTTACACAACGATACTTTTTTCTCACAAACTTCCGGTCTAATACTTTCTAATAATTTCCACTGGACAAAACAAATCCTGGAACTCGAAAGTTGAAAGTTAAACCTACACCACTCACTCAACTTTTCGCACTTGGAAGCTTCTTCACCCAACCAAAGAAATCCTTAAAACTCCGTCCTCTATGCAAATCAGATATTTTTTCTTTCACATCCTTCTCTCTCTCTGTCTCTGTCTGTCTTCAAGCGACGACTGAGCCCATGCTCCCGAGAGATGAAGGGTTAATAAGGAACCGCCAAACAATGCGCGTCAACAATCACTGCTGCAAACAATGCTGCTGCAGCACATACCATATACATATACACTCACACTGACAAGAGAATCTCTCCTTTTCTTAGTTTTCGCGGACGGTCAACAAAATTATTTATCTCTGTGGGTCTCTCTTGGTCACTCTCTATCACACATATCACATCCCCAAAAATCCCAATCCCGTTCAACAACGAAGAGATGATGAAGATGAAGTCGAAGATGTTGTCGAAGACGAAGACGCTTTTTCATTTAGGGAAGGAGGATAACACCATAGAAAAAAATTACTTATGCAAAGTATAATCTTGGTATTGGGCTTCTTCCTCGGATGTGCTCACGTAATAATTATTTTGTGTGGGTGACTGACTTGACTCACTTATAGATTCGGCCTGGCCATGCCCATCTTCAGTGGCTTCAGTCGCTTCAGTGGCTTCAGTCCTCCGAATGCTCTGAACTGAACATAAAAGCGTGAGCAAAAAAATAAATAATGGGGATCATGTTGAATACCAGTTACTTACTCTTTACTCTTAGGGACGATCCATAAACGACGTCACGTTAAAAAACTTTTTCTGAGACCCCCTCCCCCCCTTGTCACGGCATTCCTAATCGTTTATGGATCGCCCCTTTGAACATGTCTAGTTGAGTTGCACATGCGTGAGATTGAGATGACATTTATTAAATGGTGTATTAACATTAACACTCACCTCTCTGAGTCTTACGTAACAGTAACGACAATCAGCAGCCTCTGTTGCAGCTTCAGCTTTAGTTTTTTTCTTTATATAGTTATCGTGGTAAAAATGGAGATAACAATGACAAAAATTTCTCAATTTTAGCTGCAGATATGGGTGTGAGAATAATACTTATGAATATATAGATTTACAAAAAATAAAACAATTAAAAGCTTGAAGAACTACATAGTCACACACAGTGGCAAGTGGCAATTAGGAATTAGCCTTCAAATCCAAAAAATGAGCCAACAGTCAATAATCAATAATGCCAAAAACGAAAAAAAGTTTTTTTAAAACATTAGTTGAACTGCTTATTTAAATTCAGTTTTATGAGCTATTAGCTGGTAATTGGTAATAACAGTTTGAATTTAACTTGATAATTATAAATAATATTTTTTTTCCTCTCTGGAAGAGCGAAAGTAGATTGGTAATTTTGTGAGGGCTAATGGGACATTACAGTCGAAGGTGAATGAATACGGTGGCAATCAAACTTGAAGCTTCTTTGAGGTTTTTTGAGGTTTGAAGGCTAAGGCTGCTGCCGAGAGTGCCGAATGCCGAATGCCGAATGCCGAAAGGTAAAAATAGAAATGAGACGGAACTGGAGTAAAAATACCTTCAACTATGTTCTTACTTAAATATTTCATGGCAAAATAGCCGGTAAATTTTTTGTTAATGGATATTTGTACCAAACGATGTGTGTAATGTATCTGCGGTATGCAAATGAGCGTGATTTTTTCTTTACTTTTTTTCTTCTTGGAACGGAGTCGGTGATAAACAGAGAGAGATGAGACGGTGAGAGACCGGCACCTGATGAACCTTCATCGTATTCATAAGTATTTGTGATTTGGGATCTGAGAGAGATTTTTTTAAAGAGAGAAGTGCATTTTTAAGAATAGCATATCGACGGTGAATACGGAAAATTGGCTATATTCTCTGATTGTCGTCTGGAAAAATTGGCTATTTGCTGGTAATTTTAAAAGCTTATCGACCGGGAATACGGAAAAATGGCTATATGCTCAGAGTGCTGCCTGGAAAATTAGATATATTAATTTTAGATCGTCTGAAAAATCGGCTAATGCTCAGTCTGGGAAAATGGCTACATGCCTAGAAAGTCGTCTGAAAAAATTAGCCAATTTTCCAGCCGACACTCTAGACATGTAGCCATTTTTCCGTATTCATGGTCGATAAGCTTTTAAAAAATAACCAGCAAATAGCCATTTTTCCAAACGACAATCAGAGCATATATAACCATTTTTCCAGACAGCATTTTGAGCATATAGCCATTTTTCCGAACTCACGGTCGATATAATGTATACATATTTATATGCAAGTATTTTTTACAGTGGATAATTGCAACGGCCACCTTGTTCGGATGTGTAATTGGCTTAATATGGATGGCATTCGGCATTCCTTGTTTATGTAAATGAGGGAATGGGATAAAAGGAAAATTGAATAATGATATCGCATGCTTTTGAAAATGGAGCAGTGGCTATAATAAAGCCTTGTTCTGTTTGGCCAATTGCTTTGGTGTTTGGAGTTATAGTCGGGTTGAGCTTTTTTAGTTCCTTCAGATGAAAAAGCGAAAATGGTTTAATTTTTTTGACTCTACTTTTATGTGTGTGTTTGGCTAATTTTACAAGTGCCGGTGAATGTAAAATGACGACATGAGGTTAGACACTCTGCATAAGCACTGACCGTGTAATGAAAATCTCTTTATAAGGATTTATGGGTGTCTTCCATTTTGGCTATATACATACATATATGCAGTTCAGCCATTGCCTGCCTGGTATTACGTAAAAATATATGACTCGCTGTAAGAACAACCTCCTTATAGATATAATTTTATTTTTAGCTAAAAGTAAGATAAACAGTCATTCGTGTTAAATGTGTTTTTAAAAAAATAAGTAAAGAAATATTTTCTTGTAGTATTCTTGTAGGTATCGTTCAAATGACAAAAACATATGTATTAATAAAAAAACTTTCTTTATGTATTCTGAAATTTATAGGTTTCGAAAATGAACTTAATTCCCCACGATTAAAAATATTTCTTGTTTATTTGTACGAATAGTAATTTATATAATAATTATAGGATTTATGAATAAGAATACCTCTAGATAAGGAACATTCCTTTCATCCCCGTGTAAAAGAAAGCTTTTCATATAAGAATTACATCATTTTCATAGGAGAATGTGCTTGTACAGGGTTTCAGCTGTCTAATCATACATAATTTAAACTTTCCTCTATAAGGATATCTGCACATAAGGAACATTAATTTTTACCCCAACAGCTCTGCCAATAAAACAAATCTCTTTATAAATTACAATCTTCTTATAATGAGGTATGCTTATACAGAGAGTCAATTGTCCAACATGCCCAAACCTTAGGAAGTCCCTCGAAACCTATTTGGCTTTTACGTCTTCTTTTATGTGTCTACAAACACGGCTACGTACAACTCATTATTGCCTCTTATATGGAAAAAGACGAAGTGGGAACCGACACAAAAACCGTCGAAGGGTCGAACGTCGTGTGACTCTCTGATGATGACGTGATAATGTGCGGCTACATATATCCTAATTTAAATGAAGTCATGACACGACATCAGCTCAAAATTAGTCCTTTTTTTCTTCCTTCACCTTCCCTTTTTACCCACATTCACTTAAACAGCATTTCGAGTCTTTTTTTCAATTCACCCCGTTTTCTTTGGTCGCTTGTAAATCTCATCTTGATGTGTCATGAGTGATGACATGATCAGCTCGTTAAAGTCGTGTGGATTTTTCGAGACTTTTTTAAAACTTTTTTATGGAAAAAGGTGTTATGCAATCACTCTTGTTTGCCCGTTGCCCATATATTTTTTTATGATTATGTCATTCGGAGCATCGCATCATCTCTTCATTAAAAATCTGTACCATTTTAAAAAAATTATACTTGCACGTTTTGTCTTAATATGCCCACCCCAAATCAAGAGATCCGGCTCATCAGTCATCAGTCATCAGATTGAGAAAGGAAAGTATAAAAACAAAAAATGCATATAATTATATATTTTCTGCTCTCAGATCGTCCTACGACTTTCGGGAAAGGGAAATGTAATGTAATGATAATGATAGTAATAATGAGTGCAGTTGTTGCAGGCCATTTTCTGTAGCTCGCACTTGGCTCTCTCATGATAGTCATGATGTCATCAATTGGCGTTTGTTTGGCGTTTAATTGGCGTTTGGGCATTGTACATACATACATACGACAGATAGTTACACCCGAAGAACAGGAAGGACAAAGATGAAGGGAAAGAATTTTTTTAAGAATTCGATTGTGAATCACAATTTGTGATTGAGGTGTGCTCAGGTGTGTGCAGATAATTGGATATGATGTGATATTGTTGAAGATGAGAAAGGACTGCGGGTTTCAGTCTCGAGCTGTGTAGGCGCGTGGGCTCGGCTGCTTCCTGTGGACTTTTTCGTGGCGTTTAGCTGGTATTATGTCATGTTCGTAAATCGTGATGCACTTGTAGTGAAAAGGAATCATAGGAGAATCAGAGGTGATTTTTTTAGTATATACTTAGCAGCAAAATATGAAATATAGAGCGCATCTCTCATGTTAAATAAGAGTGATAATGAGCTGGACTTTGGTGTCTTGCAAATGTATTTATACGTATTTATTGTTTATACTCACAAATCAATATGAAAAATGGCGTTTGAAATATTAAATATGGTATTACTTTAGAGATACAGAATACTATATATTACTATTTAAATGATGTTAAGATATATGGAACGTAGCCGAAGTGTTTACAAACATTTGTATGTAAAAATAACTAATAAACCCTTGTAAGAGCATGATAAAGGCCTGACTTATGTCCAAAATATTCTATAACAAATTTTAATATGAGACCACACGGCCCTCCTTACCTCATCAATTCCGTCATTGTCACATCGCATACAAGTAACTTACTAGTGATATGCATACATACTATATGCATGCCTTGGAGACACGGTATTACAGAATTAGTTTAATATAGTTCGTACACAGCCAAAATTAGATAGCTTTTAACTGTGTCCATGCGCATCTACAGCCCATGCCGTAGACCATGAAGACGTCGACCGATTGGGTCCAAAATCAATAGGGTTCTTACCTGTGTTCTCCTGAACATAATACCGAAAACCCCTTTCAAAAATTTGAAACCATTGTCGAGTTATCGTGTGTTTAGACCCACACCTACGGACCAACGGACCCACGGACAAACCAAAAACAAGACCTCCTAAAGCCGTATCCTTAATAATGATTGGCGTCTGGTGTAACGCACATCTTTGACATTCGATAAAATATTTATATGCGTGATACGGTAGAGGGTAGAGTACGAATTTGAGCAAGAGTGAGATTCTGAGAAATGTTATTACTATTACGTATTACGCGGTAAACACCCATTCGACCAACTCTCAAGTTCTAAATTTAGCTTGATTAAGATTCAGATCACAATCTCAATCTTTTTTTTTGTTAATGACTCGTCATTCGCGCTTCTTCAGTAAATCTCGTGGCGGGGATTCCGATGACTGAATGAGGAAGGAATGAATGAGATTTAGTTTCAAACTTGAAATCAAATTTAATATATCACAGTAAATCAAACGGCTCAATCATACGTGTACGTATCGTACTAAAACATAAGCCAGTTGTCATTGCGCTTTGTATTCTTACTAAATATAACTCGCTTCTCTGTCTCTAGAGCTTTAAGTTGTTAAGGAGCTGTTTGTGAAGTTTATAGGATTTTTATAGGTAAAATCAAGAAAATTCTTAGGAAAGCGATATTTTATGTTAGAACTGAAGAGTAAATTAAGGGCGGGATAAATATACTTGCCTACTAACTTAGCTGGCCGAGCTGGTGAAAATCTAAGAAACTCATCATTATTTTGATAAATTAATTATTTCTT
>JAHZMY010002433.1:0-12591 GCA_027743915.1 Seira sanloemensis | reverse complement strand
CGACTTTCTCACTAGTGACTTTCTCACTAATGACTTTCTCACTAGTGACTTTCTTACTAATGACTTTCTCACTAGTGACTTTCGTTCTAATGACTTTCTCACTAGTGACTATCTCAAAAACGTAAAGTGTAAAAATAAGAAAAGAAAATTTTTTCATGCATAAATAGGGTTATAAAACCGTCCCTTAAATAAGACCTCCAAAGTCGCAAAATGCATAATAGTGTAATTAAAACTATTATTGAAATTTTTCTGCAGATGTCACGACAAATTAACGTGTTCCCAGAACCTCTCGCAAAATGGAGATTGCACAGGTGCCGGCCACACGACACTATTGAAAACTTTCTATCATTTCGAAAGTTCTGCAACTACAAGGAAGAGGACGAATTTCACCCACATCAACGAATAATAGAAAACTGGAAATTAAAGGAGTGCATGCTATCAGTGAATAACGAAAATATGTGTAAAGCTCGCCAAACTGTTTTTGTAGATTTACCTAACGACTTAACTCGCTGTGTTCACGAAATATTGCAATTTAATGAAATCATGGTAGACTGCAAATATTTCACCCTCACATTTAAACCCATGGTCTGTCTCATACAAGTATCCACTGCTGCAAAGAGTTACGTATTTGACTGTTTCCCATTATTCCAAAATCTGTATAAAACTCTCGGAACTGAAATTTTTGAGAATCCTTCAATTCTAAAAGTTATGCAGGGCACCACTAATCTTAAGCATTTACAAAGAAACTTTGGAATATTTACGGTTGGATTCATTAACATTCAAGAAGTTTTTCATTTGTCTAGGAAAATTTCCAACGCTTCCATAAAGACAATGTACAAGGAGTTATTTAATAAAGCCTTGGATAAAACAGAGTCGTTAGCTGATTTTATGAATCGACCTCTAGAACAATCCCTCATTGAGTCTTCCGCAAATGATACCTTTGGGTTATTCGAGATTTGGATAAAATTGAAAGAGGAAGTCTCATTTTTGCATCTAGAGCCATTTGAAGAAAGCAAAAAAGCATCTCTCATAATAAATAAAGGTCCCAAGCCCCTGGAAAGTTTCTGGCAAAACTATATAGATACGCAAAATGAGTTTATTAAACACTTTTTTAACACACCCAGGCAAAAAGCGTTATTTTTAGATCTGACTTCTTGGCGTGAAAAAATTGCAAAAGATTTTGATCACCATAGAAATCAAGTAATGAGCCAAGCCGATCTTGGTTTTATTTGTCGGGCAATGCCTTCATCGGTGAAAAAGTTAAAGCTTCTCATAAGGCATTCTAACAAAGTTGATGACAGAGAATATGAGAAAGTCATTAACATTATAGATAAACACAGGGAAAATATGCATCAACCTGATGATCTTATCAATGTTCCAAAAAATCATATATGTCAACCTCTGCCCTGCGTTCAGGAAAGAATAAATCTGTGTACATCAAGTGATAAAGAGAAAGGAGGATTAGAGCCAAACACATTTTCTATCAATAAGGAAAAAAGGAACAGCGATATTCATGAAAGGCTAGTCTCACCAAAATCAAATAAAATCACAAAATTAAATGTGAAAGGAAAACGTGAACAGCGAAAACTTCCAAAAAAGTTAAGTCGTCTAAGTTCAGCTCAACGCAGAGTAAAAGCCGTGTTTCACTACATGTTACGACTTAATGTCACAAAATCCGAATTGCTTCAATATATGCGAAACTTACCTAAATCGCTAAATAAATGAATAAATAAATAAGTATTCTAACCCAATTGCTTATAAATCATTTTACTAAATTGCTAAAATTACGCATTAACTGTAAAAAAAAAGATTAAAATCATGTAAGTCATTTCTAGTTAACAGTCAGCACCTGGAAAAATAATACTTGACAAATCAGGAGAATCCAAGCTTTTTATATTTCACGAAAAGCGTTTGCAGGGGCGCAAACCCAGTTTAAAAGAAGGGGGATATGTCATGATGCGCACGAGCGCAAGGAAGAATTAATCTCTTTTTTTGGGCTAGTTCATTTAAGTTTGCAGTAAAATGTTATTAACCTTTAGCTACGGAGAACTTAAAATATATTTACACATTTTTGTACGAACCGTAAGCCCAGAGTCTTTATCGACTCCCTGTCAATTTTTCAGACTTAACCTGCTATCACTACACATTTAAAACATGCCCTGTGCTAAGTGTGTCATGATGCGCACGAGCGCAAGGAAGAATTAATCTCTTTTTTTGGGCTAGTTCATTTAAGTTTGCAGTAAAATGTTATTAACCTTTAGCTACGGAGAACAAATAGATATGCAAATTGTATTTCATCGTAAAAAAACTCTTATCTCTACGTCGAGAAGGGAGAAATAGATAAGATAATCCAATTTAGGCAGAAGTCTCCTCCAACTTGAGAAGAGACTTTCAGCATGAAAATGCTGTGTGATTTTTTCCACTTCTGCTTTGGTATATTTTAAGAGAGCATTAATATTTTCTACACGTAAAATTATTCCATGCACAAAATTTAGGACATTGCATTTCTTCTCCTTGCACTCTCGTGAAGGACGGGTCAAGAAACCCAGCTAGAGCTGGCATATGCAAATATGGTAAAATGGAAGGAGAAAATTAAATATGCACAGACTAATTTAGAAAAGAATGAATACATGATTTTGCTTAATTTAGAAAGACTTCAACAGACTGCAAGAACGAAAAAAGGAAAATGAGAAAAGTAGTACACGAAAAAGGTGAAAAGGAGAAGTCTGCTTCAAGGGCACTTTAGATTGATTTTGGAATTTCGTCAAACAAGTCGCTCTCTTTCATTCTCTGTGAAGGAAACAAAAACTTGTTAATTTTCTTTCAAGTACCTTTTTCCGGAAACTTGGAAATTTCGGCAAAGATCCTGGAAATTGGTAGGAAAATATACAACTCGGGTACGTGGAAAAATTAGGAGTTCATTTATTTTAGAAGTGAGATTTAGACATCGATGTTTTTCCGAATCCTATAATTTTGTTCGTAGTGGCACAATGTGAATTTGCTCCTTTATTCCTTTTTAAAAATATATAGTTCGTCCAAGTTCGATAAAAGGCAAAGTGTGGAAAGATCCAACGCTAGTTAAATCAAATTGTGGTCTCAGGCAATTGAGGGTAAGGGAAATAGTAAAAATCATAATCTTTACGTAAAAAAAATATTCAAAAGTCATCTAAACTTGGCAAATAAATAGTGTTCACTCGAGATTAAGAATTCCATCAATTTCTGGTCTATTTAGCCACCCGATTTTATACTCAAAACTCCTCCACTTTGGCTCGTATCCAGTTCGGTTTATCGGTTGTCTCGGTTCACCCCAGATCCCCTCATTTGCCGAGCTTAGGGACGTTCTCACCTCCTCATCAAATCAACCCTCTCGTTTCTCCAAATTTACGGCTCAGCGTTCTCGCAGCGGTTCAATTTTCGGAAAGGTGAAAATTAATAAATAATTTAGAATAAGTATTTAATTCTGTAATTTTCTGTCTCTCCTACAAAACTTTGAAATTTTCAAATTTCTCCTAAACTCTCTAAAGTCATAACGCATCTTAAAACGGCTAAGTGGGGAGGGAAGTTAGAGTTTCATTTCTGTCCTACAGAATCTTAAGGTTCGGACGGTGTGAAATATCTGAAGCACAGGGGGACCTGGAAATCGATTCCACGGTCTAACGGTCATATGTCAGGATTTTAGTTTTTGGGGGAACTTGGGAAATATTCATTTTAAAGCATAAATCTCTATCCTATAACTATTTTTTATTTACTTGAATTCGTCTGGTGTAACTGAGGGTCACCATCCGGTAGTTAAGTTTTCTTAGCTAAAACCGAAACTTAAAGTTTTTCGAATTCAAGTAGAAATCTTTAATTCTATTTCTTTAAGATAACTTTGTAAAATAGCATTTAAGAATAGTAATTTTAAGTTCAATGATTTTTTGAAAGTAATATCATGCCTGCAGGCTAATCGCGATAAATGCAAAAAAATTAAGAATGCTCAAAAGGTAAAAAATTACATTTCAGAATAAAGTAAAAAAAAACGAAGTTTAAAATTCAAAATCGTAAACTTGAGTTTTCGTCGTTACAAATATTTATTTAAAGCTTCTATTCCATGAGTTGTTCTCTTATGTAGCAAGGAACTGCATTTAGATACATCCCAAGAAAACAATCCCTTTTAATGATTATTTTATCACTAACGACTTTCTCGAAGAACCATAGGAATTTTAAATCAATTAATTTTGGAGTTATCAATACCTAGAAAAATTGATTTCTATTAAAGCTAATGACTTTCATGAAGCTAATGACTTTCTAAAGGCTAATGACTTTCTCAAAGCTAATGACTTTCTCAAATTTATCAAAATAGAAAATATTCCCTGGAATTTTCCCAGTCATAGCTATTTTCAGAATTAGAATTTTTTCCATTTAATTCTCCAAATATAAATGTTTTGGATCGAAGGGCTGAATATTTCGTATGAAAGTCATTAACATTAATTGTTCAAAAGGAAGTACATTTCTATTGTAGTGGTTTTAGGGGAATACGGGACCCATCCGATTAATAATAAATTGCATATTAAATTTCATGTCGCGTTATCCCCGAAATTAATCCCCACCCCACTACATAGTGGCGATCCAGACCAGTGCTTTATGTGAACTTTTAGTTCGGTAAGGTACAGAGATACGAACCAAAAAGATTTGCTGAAATATAAAAAGAAGCAACAGAGAAAGGACGAGTAGTATCCAAAATCAATCGTAGATTTTACGAATTTTTTCCCCAAAATAGTCGTAATAGCTACACAGTATTTGTAGTTTTGAAAATATTTTTGTACGAAACCTCAAGTACTATTTTATAAAATTAGACAAATATATATATATATAAATTTTACATTTTGACATCTTACACCTTCCAAAAAAAACCGAGCAATCTCGTTGCAAGAGCCATATTTTAAATAGGTCCATATATATAAAAAAAATTCTCAATGAGTTGGGTATCACCTTCCAATATTGACATTTCCTTTTGGATATATTCATTTGTAGTCAACAAGGAATATATTGCATGTGGCGAAAAATTAGTTTTATCTGAGAGATTCCAAATCCGTGAATTAGGTGGAGAACATACTTTGGGCAATCTTAAAATAGAAAAGGCCTTCACAGATAAGTTTGGTCGAACACTGTTCTTTTCTTTTTCACCATCAGATAAAATCTCGACTTTCATTTCATCCACACGCTGTTCACATTGTCATTTTGTGAATGAAAAATACCCTGACAAAAGGTTACTTCAGGTCGAATTCGACATCAATCAAGTTTTGTATTGCCTTCCAGAAGAAAAGGTCGATAATTTGCATTCATTTTGTTCTATCCTATGAAAGTCATTAAGCCTAAATCTACTAGAAGTAGGACAAGGGCTAATCCGGACTTTACACACGTTTCTCTCCAAAAGCAAGGAAAAAAAGAAATTGCAGTTGCATTACCAGAGGTGAAGGGATCTGGCATTGATCCCAAGATGGGGGACGAGAATAATTCCAGTGCTACGACCGATGGTAACATTCTTCCATCAAGTCAAGCAGATAATGCAAGTGGGTCAACAAGTCATGAGAGCACAATACTAGAAAACCATGATGACTTTCGTCGTTACATGAATAAAATAGATGCAAAAGCAGTCGAAGCTTACAGGTCATTAATAGGAAACAGTGGCAATGACACTGTAGGGTCGCAAAGAAGTGAGCCTCAAGGAGCAGGGTCATCTGACGAACAAATTTTCTCATCTTTAAATAGCCAGTTGCATGCAATTCCACCAAATTTTTTCGTGGGGAATGGATCAATGCAAATTAATGGGAATAATGAAAATGGAAAATCTATCCAACATCCAAATAACTTTCCTCCTCATTCTCGAGGTAATTCTCGACAATCAGAGTATGACACTAGAATTGTTCAAAGTGCTCAAAATAATTCAAACCAAAATAATGTCATCACAAATGCTAGCGCAGGCGAAAAATGGTTTTCAGTTGGTGGCATGTCCATATCTTCAGATTTATTGAAGCTTGCCTCTATTCGATATCCAAATCTTGTAAAAAAACATGAGCAAGTCCCTACATCCCTAGATATTCCCGTGAGTCACGGAAATCCAGAAAGTCGTTACGACGCAAAAAATAAAACGTCTACTATAGACACTGCACCTATTTTTCTTTGCTCTTCAAATACAAATGCGCATTTAAATCGGCAATGGGAAAGTCAACTTAGTTCGCGGATCATGAGTACAGCACCTCCAAGTGCAACCATCCAGAACTCAAATTTCACATCAGAAATTCCTGCTACTGCCAATATCAATGGCATTTCTCAGAGTTATTTAAGTCAGGGCGCGCATAATCCTTCTGTTTTTCATTTTCCTCCGCAATTCCAACGGGAGCCAGTTTTTGCTTTTCCCCAAAATATTCAAAAAGAAATGAATATGCATTCATATGCCTCTCTGACACAACCGAATCTGAATTTCCAAGGTGTGCCTGCAGATCCACAACAACGATCTCACACGAACCAAACGAATCCACGTCCAAACTCATATATGCAAAATACGATTTCCTCTGAAAATTTCCGCGGAAATAATTTGCGTTCTTTGATGCGGAATTTTAATCCGCCTAGTTATTCCGGAAAATCTGATTTGCAAACTCCTTATGAGTTTATTGAGAAGCTCACCAAATACCAAAATATCTCGCTTCTAAGCGACTACGATATGATTACCAGTATGCTACCATTTGTTTTGCATGGCGAAGCTTACGCCTGGTACCAAATGGAGCAGCAAATCGCTCCTTGCACCTCAATGCAAGACTTCACAGTCAGATTTCGTAAGGCTTTTCAGTCCCAAAATTTTTATGAGGAACTGAAGCTTGAACTGGAACAAAGATGGCAAGCACCAACAGAGACAATGATTCAGTTCATCTCTAAAATATACGAGTATTATCGTCGGCTAAACCTTGCAATAAATGAGCATGAAATTATTCAGCGAGTCGTATCACGACTTAATCCTTCATACATCCCGTATTTTCGTAGTGCATCCGTCTTTTCCGACATTCATCAATTAAAACAGGCTGCTGAAGAAGCCGACGCTCAAGTCGCACGGGTGAAAATGTATCGTGCACCTGACACAAATTTTACTGCATCTTCTTCAAAATGGAATTCCAGTCAAAATCAAAATCACACTTCTTTTTACGATTGCGGAGCTCATACTCAGAGAGAAGCGGCATTTAAATCACCAGATAGTCATTACGGTCATCGTAATAATAGCACTGCTAATTCGCCATTTTTTAAAAGAGAAAATCAAGGCATCACTTCATATAATTCTTCTTCACTGAAGGAACCCGAGTTTCCACGTGAAGCTCGGCGCGTCTCGTTTGAAAAACATACCGACGCTCCGTATCGAAGTGATATAGCCCGACCTAGTTCTGAAAATTCATATGATGTTCCACGACAGGCAAAACCCATATTAAAAAATGACCACAATTCAAAACATGACAGAGAAAGTGAAAATCGGTCACCTATTAACCGACCTCCATCAAGTCCATACAGATCAACGCCAAATCAAATGGTCAATCAAAGAGATAATAGATCTCCGCGGTCTGTAGCATCTCCAAGCATACAATGTTTCAACTGCCAACAAGCAGGACATTTTGCCCGCAACTGTCCGCAAAAAGCATCGCCAAAAAACGTGTAAATCCCGTACTTTTCTCAGAAAGTGAGAATTGTACGGGAAATCCTTCAAATAAAAATATTCATGAAAGGGATGATTGCCTTCATTTGTCAATTGATGTAGACATGAAGCCCATTTCAGAAATAACAATTCTGAATGAAACATTTCCCATTTTTCTTGATACCGGCACACGTGTTTCATTCATCGGCGACAAAATAATTGAAAAAATAAAAAAAATTGGAGTTCAAACATCAAAGTCTGCTTACAAAATTGGTGCATTATTTTCTGTCCGAGAGCTTGTAGAGTCAGTGAAATTAGATATTGACTTTCACGGAATAAAGTCGGCACATGAATTTCTTTTACTCCCGAATGTCATTGATTTTGTTTTAGTCGGCCGAAATTTTTTGCGTCAACACGAAATGAAATTAGATTTTTCGTCAAACTCCTTTAATTTGCCCGGTAAGGAACAGGAAATTAAATTCTTGAATTATGGCATCCCTTTTACAAAGTCATTTAAAGACTCAAAGGAGTCATCGCTTTTTGTTGATGACGAAAGACTTGATGAAATATGCATGTTGTTAGAGGAGCAAGTCTTAGGTGGGGAACCATCTACCTCTGATCTCATTTCATGGGCACGAGAAGACCATAATATTTTTAAAGAACCGGAAATAATTACGGAAGACCTAGAAAGTCTTTATCCGGAAATGGAAAATGAGAATTACGTGCAAATTCCGAAAAATCTTCCGCCAGAAAAAAAAGAAAAATTACGAAAAGCTCTAGAGCCAGTGACTGCAATTTTTAGCAAAAAACCAGGCAAATGCAATATGTACACGGTCAGAATAAAATTAAAGCCAGACGCAAAGCCAAAAAAGGAAAAATGGTTTCCCATGAGTTCGGGAAAGCGCGCTGCATTTGAAGAAGTCGTACAGGAATTAATTGAGGATGACGTCATCGAACCGTGCATAAGCGAATGGTCATCACCTTCATTTTTAATTGACAAACCTGACGGAGGTCGTAGAATGTTATGCGATTTGCGTTATGTAAATCAAAATATAGAGTTGGATGTCTATCCAATACCTTCAATCCAAAACATTTTGGCCCAACTTGGCTCGGCCAAATATTTCTCTAAAGCAGATATGCCAAAAGGTTTTTTTAATTTAGAGATTCACGAAGATGACAGACATATTACGGCCTTCTACACATCCAGAGGTTTGTACTGTTATAAGCGTCTTCCGCAGGGAATTGCTATAGGCCCGAGTAGCTTTCAGCGTTGCATGGATGTAGTGCTTGGCCCTACTCAATA
This sequence comes from Seira sanloemensis, assembly GCA_027743915.1. Classification (NCBI taxonomy): domain Eukaryota; kingdom Metazoa; phylum Arthropoda; class Collembola; order Entomobryomorpha; family Entomobryidae; genus Seira; species Seira sanloemensis. The sequence goes on along the minus strand of JAHZMY010002433.1, from coordinate 3,631 downwards.
CAAATACTCTGCGTCATTTTTTGATGACATTTTGACGTATACTCATGACGACTTTGATTTGCATTGTGATCAGGTTTTCGAAGTGTTTTCGCGCCTTTTTTCTGCTGGGTTTCGCCTTCACCCAGAAAAAGTGCAACTTGTCGCTGAAAAACTCCGATATCTCGGGTTTATCATACAGCCAGGTACGGTGAGGCCAGACCCTGACAGAATAAAAGCACTCATGGAGTACCCTTCTCCAAAAAATAAAACTCAATTGCAAAGGTATTTAGGGCTTCATGCATTTTATCGATTCTTTATCAAAGAGTTTTCAGGCATTGCGCGTCCACTTTATAAATTAACTGGGCAAAACTCAGAATACATTTGGAATCCCGCATGCGATAAAAGCTTCGTTGATTTAAAAAATGCCTTGTGTAAATTCACATTTTTATATCTCCCAGATTTGAAAAAAGAATTTTTAATTTCATGTGACGCAAGCCAAACATGTATTGCGGCCGTACTAAATCAGGTCGTTGATGGACTTCGAAAGCCAGTATGGTTTTCATCAAGAGTTCTTACTGCAACTGAGCAAAAATATAGCATAAGTGAGCGTGAACTTCTCGCAATACTTTTTGGAATTTTCAAATACCGCCAGTTCATCGAACTTTCTCATTTCACAATAGAGACTGACCACCACTGCATATTATTTTTGCGAAGTTTGAAGGACACGACAAAATCCAGACTTGCTCGATGGTACACTACACTACAGAGCTATAATTTCGATATTGTTTATCGTCCTGGAAATTCTAAATACATGGCAGCTAGTGACGCTCTGTCTCGGGTTACGGAAAGTTTGTTGCTAGAATCCAAGTCACAATTAGATCGAGATGAAATAATCGCAGAACAGGCGAAAGATCCGTTTTTGACCAAAATTATTGAATTTTTAAAGGGCCAATATAGCCAGCAGAATGGAGATTACGCGATGATAAAATCTCTTTCGGAAAAAGCCTTACTTTATGAAGATGGGCTTCTTCTGAGACACACAGGTAGTAAAGGAAAAATTTGGGAGGATGAAATTCATTTTTACAGAATTTGGGTGCCAAAGTCATTAACAAATCGCATTTTAAGCATGTTCCACGATAATGAGTTTTCCGCACATTTAGGAAGAAAAAAGACATATCATCGTCTTGAAGAAAGAGTTTATTGGAAAGGCATGCATAAGGATGTAGAGGAGTATGTCAGTAGGTGCATAATTTGCGCAACAAAAAAAGCACCGCATCTCAAGCCAGTTCCCAGCAAACCTTTTGATCCGGGAGAACGATGGGAAACCTTAAGTATAGATTTTTTGGGGCCTTATTTTAAATCCGCCAAGCAAAATCGCAGCGTTCTGGTATTAGTTGACCTTAAAACGCGTTTTGTACAAACGTTTGCAGTACGCGAAGCTACAGCAGTAAAAGTTGTCCAGTGTCTGCGCCAAACCTTCCTAATTTTGGGATTCCCAAAAACTCTGATTTGTGACAATGGTTCATGCTTCAAAAGCACCTTGTACGGCACATGGTGCGGAGATAACAAAATACAATGCTTTTTTACTCCATCGTATCACCCAGAAAGCAACATGACCGAAAGATACAATGCAACAATAAAAAACGCCATTAGAGCCTTAATGAGCAAATCTAAAAATTGGGATCAATACATTCCTGAAATAGCCTTTGCATTAAATAGTTCTGTTAGCACGGTTACGTCATTTTCCCCAGCATATTTAATGTTTGGAAAGAAATGAGAAGCCCACTAGATAATGCATTAGGAGTTTTGTCTCCTGGAATAAATGCAGACGAGGATATTGGGTATAGGCTCCAAATGATCATGCAACATGCAAACAACATAATGCTTGAAAACAACCAAAAATCTTTGGATTTCAAAAATAAAAAAGCAAAAGAACGAACGTTTAATGTGGGTGACAATGTACTCTGCAAAACTCATATTTTATCCAATTCATCAAAGGGAATTACAGGCGGCCTCCAACCAAAAATGGATGGTCCTTGGGTAATTGAAATCAAGCACACTGATCATGTTTTCTCTCTCAAAAATATTGAAACCGGGCAATTAGCCAGACGAATTCACATTAACCACCTTTCTGCTTTTCATGAATAATTATTTTCCATGCCGACACTCACCATACTTTTCTTTTTCTTGGTTTTCCAGGTAAAATGAATTCCAACGCTCCATCAACGTCTTCTTTAATTTTATCTCGAATCCAAAAACGAAGGATTAAGAAAAGGGCCATTTTGCAGGGAAAATTGACAAATAAAAAATATCTTTTAGAAGCTAGCTTGGGGAACGAAGTTAGAGAGGAATTGAAAAGAAAGGGAAGTGAAATTTTGAAACAAAATGCTTATGGGGGAGCTATTCGTAACTTTCGAATTGCGCTATCTCCAAAATACAAAAGCGGTAATAATATGTTAGTGAGCAAGGAAATTTTTGAGAAAGAGAAAATAGAAATTAAATCTTTGGTCGTGACCTTGAAACAGGGCGAAGAAAAGAGAGAAGTAAAGTTGGGTGATTCAAAGTGCAAGAATATAGATGCTAATTTTTTTTCTGAAAATGCCAAACGCATCAATACTTTTAAAGAATTGTCCGAAGTTCGAAAAAAAGATTTGAACAAAATGATTTTAATCAGACGTCAAATGGACAAAATTTGGGAGCGCATAGAGAGTCGTAAAGAAACTGATCAAGAACAAACCAAGGCTCAAAAGGTTAGCGAGGCGCAAGAGAAGGTCGAAAACGACGTGGAAATAATATTTGAAGGGAAGCCATTGAATTCGCACGAGGGTACAAATGAAGAAGATGGCGAAATAATTTTGTGGGAGGATCTTCATTTTCAAGGGGGAAATCTTTAAGCAAAATGTTGAGAATTTGGTAAATGTGTGCTAATTTAAAGGGTTTAAAATAAAAATTGTTAAAAACAATGCCAAACTGTCCAAGAAAAATTTCTTTGAATAAAATTAATTATTACTCTATTTGCCTGCAATAACTTGGTGACTTAGTTATTTTTACTCACTAGTGACTATCCCACTAACGACTTTCTCACTAGTGACTTTCTCACTAATGACTTTCTCACTAGTGACTTTCTTACTAATGACTTTCTCACTAGTGACTTTCTCACTAGTGACTTTCTCACTAATGACTTTCTCACTAGTGACTTTCTTACCAATGACCTTCTCACTAGTGACTTTCTCACTAATGACTTTCTCACTAGTGACTTTCTCACTAATGACCTTCTCACTAGTGACTTTCGTACTAATGACCTTCTCACTAGTGACCTTGTCACTAATGACTTTCTCACTGGTGACTTTGTCACTAATGACTTTCTCACTAGTGACTATCGCACTAACGACTTTCTTACTAGTGACTTTCTCACTAGTGATTTTCTTACTAACGACTTTCACACTAGTGACTTTCTTACTAATGACTTTCTCACTAGTGACTTTCTTACTAATGACTTTCTCACTAGTGACTTTCTTACTAATGACTTTCTCACTAGTGATTTTATTACTAACGACTTTCTCACTAGTGACTTTCTCACTAATGACTTTCTCACTAGTGACTTTCTTACTAATGACTTTCTCACTAGTGACTTTCGTTCTAATGACTTTCT
>JAHZMY010002432.1:0-11312 GCA_027743915.1 Seira sanloemensis | reverse complement strand
ATTTGCCATTTTGGACGTCCAAAACCTAGCTGACCAAAACCGTCCAAAACTCCAGTGCCATATACTTAATGTAAAAAGTGGAAAAAACTTAATGGCTGGGGGCATTGTGCGACAAATAATATAATGCATGCAGTGTGGATTTTGGACAGTTTTGGGCATTTCCCGGGAAAAACGTTTCTCCCATCCCACTGGGAGAAACTTGTGGCTGGGAAACCCCACAACACTACTTACAAACTACTACTTGTTAATTATATAAGGTTACTTATGTCGAGGCTAATTTTTCAAAAAAAAACTTTCTACATAAGTTAGCGAGCCTTGGTTAACATACATGCAAAAGTTAAAGTGCAACCCCAAAATTTCCAAGTCCGCTGTAACAACCATTTTCTACAAAATCGTAGGTACTTCGCAAATTCCGGCAGATAGTCAACTTGTATTGAAGAAAGTTGGGAATATTCCTGAGTTGCTGTTTGGGGAAATGTCAAGAGTACGCTGATAAATTATACAGTAAGGTAGTACGTACATATGTCGTTTTTACTAAATCCTTGTAGCAAATTTTTCTGACGAATCTTGCCATATACCTTTCATTGTTACTTATATGGTGCTTCCACAGCACTTGTAAACACTGGTGTTCACGGTTCACGGGCGCTATGAGAAAATTTCGTCGATGAATTCGCGAAATTGGGCATATGCAAAAGATGCCGTGTGTGAAAGTCACTATGTGCAATCGCAGTTGATTGCAAAAGTAACGATTTATACGGAAAGACCTATGTAATTTTGAGAAATTTGATACCGAAGATTTTGGCAAGTGGGATTTTCTATTGTTGGAAAAAAGCAGTTTATTACATAAATTTTGACTTTGTCGACCAATGTAGTAACTTTTTATATGGCCGATTAAACAAATGACAGAGATTTTTTAGAAACCGTTTAGCAACACGCCTTAAAAATTAACTACAATGTTCGAAACTACTCCGATGTAAATTATTTGTCTCACATTGCCCCTTGCTATCTGCCGGCATAATTTTACCTTTATCTTATGTGAGTTGGACTTCTGAACGGTTTTAAACAACTATGTAAGTGTCTCCACGTACACAGACTGATGTTGTCAGATTTTACTTAGACTTTGGATCGAGGGACAATCAAAATTGAAGTAATAAAAGTTTTCCTAACTTGCATCCCAAGTGAAGAAAAGTCAATAACTGGGGCATAAAGAGGTAGATAATATAATGTATTTAGGTAAGTTTTGGGAATTTCGGACTTTTTTCCCGCTGGAAAAAACCTCGTGTCTGGGGAAAATTTTAACCCTAGAGTTGGGAGTTTTGTTCCGTCAAATCTTGGCTTGGGATGCGAATTTTTCCCTGTTTCAGAACATTCATTTAAAATAAATACTAAAATTTGGGAAACGTTTTTTTTCTGGAATTTGTCAATTTTACTTTTTCTCCGACGCAAACCTGACTGGCCAAAATCCGGAGAAGCCGTCCAAATTTATTTGGATCTGCGGAAAACTTTCTTCCGAGACCCTTCAAAACGTCTTTCTGATAATGTTTAAAGGCGAAACGTTTTTTTTTCAACGACTTTCACTTGTACCTGGAATATTCTCTGAGCTTATTTCTTGCTCTCCTCCCCTCCAAGCCACGAAACTTTCACTTCCGCTCACGTTCTGACTACTCTGGTCCTGCTCCAGCTCTAGGTACAACGGCACATCTCCCGAATACGGTTTGCTCTGGACCGTTCCAAAAAAGTTGGGCGTTGAGAGCAGCAGCAGCAGCAGCAAAAGTGGGAAGGATGCAGAGAGCTTTTTACGAAAGCCGGTGTTGATTGGAAGAAGATTTCTGAATCTCTGAGTTTTTCTAGAGACACTCTTCTCAACTGGGACTCCAGGAAACTGGGTCATACTTCCGCTTGTAGTTTTAGAAATTTCTCCTGCCACAATTCATTTCTCCGAAATGGAATGAAAGATGTCAGGATACAAAAGTCCTGTAGGGCAAGGTTAAGGCATCATGGCCAGTCTAAGTGAAAAATAATGAGAAGAAAATTATTACTTTTTCTCCAAGGACAAACATAGATGTGACCACTTGAAAATATTTTGCTTAAAAAATGTTTTTTTGGAAGTTCGGAGCTTTAAGGTAAATTTTCAAAATGCGAGTTCATTTATTGTAAAAAGCGCTTCAAAATGATTACCACCAAACTTCATTGTAAGTAAGAAAAAAGGATACGGAAAATGACGTATGGTCAAGTCGCAGAATTTTAACTTTTTTTTATTATTTTATCATAATACCCCTAATTCAATTTCGAATTCTTGTCACAAATATTGATTTAACGTGTAGGATTAGTTTTAGACAAAAAGGAAATAATTAAATTGAATAAATTGGGCAAAAATCCGAAAATAAAATCTGGACAGGCTCCGGCCTGTCTAGGACAGCTTTGAAGCTAACATATCCCCAACTGAAAATAGTAACCGCAACTGGTAAAAAAGACAACAATCTGTTTCAAAAGTGAAATGACGGACAATCTGGCTTCTACATTCGGATGCGCAACCCTCAAAAAAAAAAAAGAAAGCACTGTATAGTACGTAACGCAGAAAAACACGATTTTTTTGACCCCCCCCCCATGTCACACCCTTACACATTGCACGATAGGGAATCCTTATCATGTACTGTCACAAATTGTCAGACCCCCCTCCCCCTTCGGTGGATTACATACTTTATGGATCGTCCCTTTGCAGTTACGTTGTTGCTGCATTTTCGTGTTGGCATTTTGAATTAGTCTAATTTTCCGATTTTGTATAATTTTTTTCCTTAGTTTTATATCTATGCGTGTCGTCGAATCCCTCTGTGCACAATTGGTATGTAATTTTCTAATTTCCTTTGGTGTCAAACGGGTGTAGTTTGTATTAATATAAGATTATGACGTATCCTTTCCCAGAAAATTCCAGTCGAATTCTAAATTTTATTATTATTTTTTCTTATTATTATTATCATTATTATTCATGTTTCTGTGAGTTCCAGTTTCATCCGAGGGAATTAGAGAATTCATATGTACTATGTACATACATAAAAAAAGCAGTTTTTGACCTTTGAAAGTCTGATCCACGACTATATTTTAAGGTTAGTAATAGCATTGTCTATGAATTCTTAAAACCGCAAACAAGAAAGTGTTAATGAATGGAAAAGTGAGTAAATTAAATGTGCTTTAAATGTCACAAGGACGTAAAATACAACAACACTTATACATTTCCACTTTTACAAATTCACAATCGATTTACAAAATAATGGGTTGTAAGAGTATGTGCCAGGTGAAAAGGAAATGACAAGTTTTAAAAGTCATCAAACGACAGGGGAGGAAGAATATGTACATGTCTACTTACAATTCCAACTGTCCTTAATTTTCATTGCCCATTGTTAATTAAATAGAAACAAATTATGTTCCTACTGTCAAGCCAAATATTGAAAAAAGATGCAACCATATTTGAATTCCCAGAGGCCAACTTTCACAGTGAAGAAGTAAACCTTTTTTGGTGGCTAACTATGATTAGCCTGCTATGATTTGTTATAGTTACATGGGAATTGCTTGACTACCTGATTTATTTATGTGCATAGTTAGTAACCGATCTAAAAAAATGTTGTATTGCGTTTGGTGCTGCACAATATATTATTGTTTTTGAGGAATCAACTAGTGCTGGTTTTTTCCAGTGGGACGGGAAAAAGCTTCTTCATGGGAAAAATACAGTATAATTGGTTATAATATTAGACGGTTTTAACATGCCATTGGCTAATAGTAATTTTTCCAGGAGTAAGTTGCTGCCGGAGAATCGATTTTCAGAATTCCACGTTAGCCGGGAAGCTAAATTCCCCGTGTTATGGTTTAAAATGAACTGTAAACTGTTTTTTAAGTTGGCATTGGCAACCACTTGTCAAAAAATGAATGGTTTATTGGTACGACCCGCTCTGATCATAATCAGATCAGCAAAAACAGGGTCACACATAAATATTTCTATTGATCTTTTTGCACTCCTAGATATGTTTGTTTTACTAACGAAAAATTTAGCAAATAACCTTATATAATGAACGATATATATACATAAATTTCGACCGTGAATATGAAAGCATGACTATACGATTTTTGTTTAACATGGAAGCGCTAAAAGAAAAAAAATCATAAAACCATTTTGCCATATTTACGGTCAATATTATTGTGTTCGAATAAATTTCTCTTTCGCTACTTCCGCCAACGCTACCGCTGATATATTCTTGCTGTTCGCAGTTTTTTTTGGGTGAAATGTGAGCCACTTCGAGTCACTTTCTGAGAAATACTTTTTTCATCGAGTTCCGATCTGATTCCGTTAAATATTGCATTTAGCACTGTCATTCGAGACGAGACAACCAGTTCTGTAAACTCTTCTTAAGTTGTATTTAAATTGTCATCCGATTGCATAATTGTTTCAAAATAAAACTTTTTTTTAATACTTAGGTACTCCAGCTTTCGGTTGGTTACTTTAACCTTCTTACTCAGGCGAATACAAATCTTTACTTTAAATCAAGATTTTATTTTGATCTCTAGTTATCAGTCATCGAGAATATTTTTTGGTTATGCATACAACTCAAAGAAATTTTTACGCTTAGTTGACTTTCCGAATTTTACGATTTAACGTCCTCACTGTACAGGTAGTGGTATGTTCGAATTATCCCGGTAACAGATCGGTGAGCAAAAAGTTCATTCTTTTAGCAATAAAAATCAAACTAGAAAAAGCTTGTTATTCACTTTTATCTTCCAAAAGCATATTTTTACGTAAACATATCTGCTCTGATGAAAATTCATTTACAGGTAATACCTTTTTTTGACTGCGTATAATCCCATTTTCATCTCTTTGACAACGAAACGTATTCAATTCCCCCGAAACTCACATATTCACTAATTCCAGTTCAAGAAACAAAAAAACTGACCCAAATCAACAAGTTCCAGAGACCCACACACCCAGAGTCGAGTCGGATTCGTGTCACTGGATCACTGTAACAAATATCGCAGTCACAATCAGAAAGACGGCAGCCCTACTTACACAAAGCATAGACAAAGTCAAGTACTAGGACTAAAGTCCAAAGCAAGAATTGCACATGCAACACGCAGCAGAAATCTCGAGACGTGATAGCGTCAAAACGCTAACAACCCGACTGCCGCTGCATCACAATCACAGCACTGAGCACATGCATCCCCCTCAACCCTCAAACAACAAGCTGCTAATATCTCAAATCTGAAACACGAAATCTGCAAACATTTTTTCCCCTCTTATTTTCAGTCTGTCTTCTTCGTCACTTTGGCTTCGCTTCACCTTATCTCGTCTTTGAGATCTTGTGCAATGCGATATGCTAACTCTGACTCTGACTCTAACTCGTATAATGATAATTTATATAAAAAATACACTCAAAGCCTTAATCTGGCTGAGTGAGAAGGAAAGAAAAGGGAAGAACTGAAGCTTAAACTTTCGTTGTATATATGTAGATGCTGTGAGTAGTTAGTTAGCACGTGTATCGTGTATCATGTAAATATCACGTAACAAGACTCAAGACACAGGACGAACTGAGTCGTCTTCATTCAGAAAAAAAACTTTGGTTTTTTAAAATGAGAAAAAAGAACAAATTTGAGTCTTGTTTAGAGCAAAACGGCTTCGATAAAATTTATGAAATGTGTAGCGTCGCATCATACCTAGTGTCTTGATGTATGTCCCAGTCGGTGGGAAAAACGTTTTTTCCGGGAAAGAGGTCCAAAATGTCCGAAATTTCCGAAACTGCTCAAACGTCGGTTGAAAGCACTTAGAGCTTACGTTATTTGTCTCAAAATGCCCCCAGCCATTGGGGTTTCGACTTTTTTACATTGTGCACATGGCGCATGGAGTTTTGGACAGTTTTAAAAAATTTTGCTTGGTTTGGACGTCCAAAATAGTGTTTATCGGATGTTACAGATATTACCAGTATTTTGACCAATTTGGTTTTTCCCCGATTACAACCCTACGTGAGTCTCAATGTGTGAGATTCTACTGTCTACTCTGATTATTATTGTGGAGTGTGAGAGCAATTCAGGCCCCACAGCCATGTGCACAGTGCACGTAGAAGGTAAGCCGAGTCTAATTGCAAATTGCGAAAAAAATGTGTGCAAAAAAGGAAAGAGAAGGAAAGTGGAAAAAGAAATTGGTTTGGGGGAGGTTGACGCTGCTCGCGCTTCTTTTTTTGTATTTATTATTTTATAAATGTATGAATAAAACTGCTGTTGAGGACTTGTAATGTGTCTGATGGATTCTTGGCGTGACATTCGAAACTTTTCGAGCGAGATTTTTCTCAGCAAACTGAGTAGTTGAACATGGCAAATTACCTCTGTTTAAATTGCTAGAACTTAATAATTCGAAGGGTTAAATGATGAAAATGGGAAAGACTCCGTCGCGCTACATTTAGCCTTGTTGACACTTTGTCGAAGTCAGTCAATCTGTTCTCTTTGTGAGTTGGGGAAAGGCAAGGAAAAGATGTCTTTTATGGCGATCGCGATGACTCACAAAACTGTGTATGCTGTCAAATTTGAATTTGATGAAAATTTTAAAACAATCTGACATGTCTTATGCCTAGGTGCCCAGTTTTGGCGGCTTTAGCCCTATTCGTTTCCAACCCCGTCATAATTTGGCAGTGGAATCCTTCTTAAATTCCGTTAGCCTACATTCTTTTAAAATCCCGCCGTATTGGGATACGGAAAAAATCCCGGAATACTATCCTGAAATGTTTAACGCCTCCCCGTTCTGCCTATGTGAATTCAAAATTTTCTTTCTAAAACCCGGAAGCTACTCGAAAAAATTCCAGTGGCATGGTACTAAAGAATGTTGGTTACCGGTACATTGTCCCATTATAATATTCAAATAATATGGCTTCCAACTTCTGATCCGAACGGAGATTGGGTTTTGGGCAATTAATTTAGCTTCAAATTTATGTACAAACATCCTTAGTTTTGTAGAAAAGCATTCGATTCAAGAGTTTGCGAAATAAAAACTAAAGCACTTTGATTGACACCAATAAAGTTTTCCCGGGGTGCATTGGACGAAGAGCGATAGTTCAACGCCTTACATTCTAATTATAATGAGTCTACTGCAGGGCTCCAGGACTTATTACGGATAGCGACTCCGGAGGTCATTTATGATTTTGGCATGTCCGGACGTCTGTGTGCCTATGGTCCGTGTGCATAATAACTCGAGAACGCCTTCGAATTTTTGAATGTGGTTTTCAATTTACGCCAAGTTTTTTTCTAATGCATACAAAATATTCATTTAGCTATATTTAAAAGTGCACAAATCGTATCTGAGCAGACTGGAAATATATTTTTAAAAATCAAATATTTACTTGCTGTCTGTGCCATGAATAACATATAAAACCAGAGAGTTGACGAAAAAATCTGGCAAGATTTCATTATCATTTTCTCGAAGCCACGAAAGAAGCACGAATAATTTTCATGCTGTCCGGTGTAACATGTGTTGTAATACCCCGTTTGCCGTTACAAAATCATGAATATTCATGGACATTTAACAATAAAAAACCACCATGGACTTTTTCTGTCGCTTGCGATTTCCATCGTAAACAGATTCGAAGTGGTCAAGCATCGTCAAAAAACCGATTTGTCATTTTAAGGCTCAATGTGAAAAATGCTAATATTTTCACTTGATGCGTACATATACTCAAAATACCTTTGACAGAGATTCACTCAAGAAACCAAAAGAAAATATTTTAAGCCGAATATTATTAGTTTTCTAATTTTCACTATATTGTACATATATACATATACACACTAATAAATATCAGTCTTCTTAACGAACCACCTTAATTTCCCCTATCCCCCATTGTCTTCAGTTCATTGTCCCGTTTTTTATGTAAAAGTTGAACTAGAAAACGGCTCACGACGAGTTGGGTTGAGATGCTGAAGGTAATAACAATAACATACCGAGAGCTGCACAAAATGCAGTGCACTTCATTTTGTTTCACTCACTTTTTTAACATTTAATGGGACACACGCAGGAAAATGCCTGTTTACTATTTATATGTTTGATGTTCGCAAGCACATAAGTGACTCTCACGGTGAATGTCAAGCTCATTCACACATGATTTATATAAGGGAAAAATATGGGTTATAATATCACTCTCAGTTATTGCTTACGTAGCTGAAGCATTCAGCGGAGAATTCATTTAGACGAGTTTGTCTGTTTGTCTGTCCGTCCACGAGCACACGGCGATGGCGCCCGAACGTCTGAACCGATTTCAACGAAACTGGGCTTGCTTCAACTACTTGACTCCCTGTTAACAAAGAATGAACTGTCTAGCTTCTTGGGGATTAGAGGTCAGGATCTTTGTAGTACCGTTGTAACTGTCAAAATCATTTAATACGTCGCTAACGAAAAGTTGGCTAAAAAATGACCCGGTTGATGAGATAATGATTGACGTACAGCTAAATTGTAATCTTCGGTGTCTTTTAAATGTCAAATGGCCGTTGAAGTCGTTGTGCATACAAAGTAAATACGTTACATGTGTGACATTTCGTTCGACTCCGAATTTTGTAGGGAATTCGAAAAATGTCATCATTTAAGGGATGGCAACCGTTACGCGCATGTTATAGTCCGAAAAAATTAAGACGTTATGGTGACATGAAAAGCATAGGAAGTGCTTTCATGGTTACCTTCACGTAACTGTGCTGTCATCGTCACTTCGTAAGATTTTCATGGATACCTGTGATACTTCATTTTCACGTAAACCTAACGTGCTCGTAACGTCATGAAACGAAGTTGAACCTGATTCAACTTTTTTGTAATTTTTATACAAAATTATGGTTCCTATGAAGATGAAAGCAAGGTTTAGTGACAATGACGTTCTTATGAAAATCATGTCGTGAACCATAAACACAATAAATTAAGTGACGGTTTTGTGAAGTTACCATGATATGACAAAATTATGAACTATAACATGCGCGTTACATATACCCAAATGATGTGTTAGTAAATATTATTCAATCCAAATTTTATGGTAATTTATATTCATATGCCACCGCTGAAGCATCACAGAATAAAGCTAGCTATTTGTTTCACAAAAGCTTGGAAGAGGTTTCCTCGAATATTTTTTCAGCTACGTACAACGTATGCCAAATTGCCTTACGGCAGGATTTTTGCACTAGTTTGACTTGAGAGAGACATGAAAGAGAGCAAAGGCTTGTGAAAATTAAGTAACCCTGTATTTCACTCAAATGGCTTTATGAATCATGAAAATTGGCTGATTTGAAGAATCGAAGGCACTTCGAAAAACCCTTTTTTATGACATGACTCTGGCTAGATAATTGAAGGTTTAGATTGAAAATTCAAAATGGGGATAATATAATGATATCCTATGATCTGGTTGATGATGCACATGTTAACATATGTACATTTTTGCGAAATACTGTTTTTGTTGGTGGGAGTTGAAGGTAGGGTTGGAATCTGGGAAATATTACACTTGGTAAAATTATCGGTAAAACCTAAAGTAAATGCAAATGCACGATTTTGAACCTTACGTAAATTAAGCGTCCAAAACTGTCCTGACACCTTATGCTTGGTATGGAAGTGGAAATTCGATGTAAAGAAAACAGAATTGTTAAGGCGTTGTGAGGCAAGTCATTTTGGGGATATTTGGACAGAAGTTAAATTTGCAAATGCCACAAAATTTTGGGAAGTAACATGTGGGACATGCGGAGCTGCCCAAAACTCCACTAGAAACATATGTTCCCGATGTAAAAATCGAAAACAACTCGATAACCGAAGCAATACGAGGCCAATTATGTAGTACATTCACCTAACATTTTGGACAATTCAGGACATTTTGGAATTTCTCCCGGTAAATTGGCTTTACCCAATCCCCGTGGAAAATACCCGTTGCCACGAAAAACGCATCTTTGGTTAAAATTAAAATTGCGATATAGCTAAAAATCCATTTGAAAAGTATTTGACGTCTTGTTAGTAATGGGGCAAGCTCAGTTGTTAGGGTTATCTGAGACAAAATAAGTGCAATTGCATTGCAGGAACTTTATACATTTTCAGGCTTTTAGTATCTCTTTATTTAGTGAGAAAATGGCTAATTTCAAGATTAAAAGCATTTTTTCTGACGATTGACTATTAAATTTCTTATATTTCCCCGAGATAATCATCAGAACTAATTCCCCTTAAATCTGTCGGTGTATTTATAAGCCTTTTTCAAATTCTATGCAATGCGGATAAGGTTTTTGCACGTTCTGGTATCATTTGCGATTTAAAAGTAATACTTAATAAAAAATAACTTATTATGCCACTTAATTAATTGCCAACTCTATCATTAATACATTTGATGCTCATTCTGCTGCTGAAATAGGTTTTAAGCGACACTCAATATTTAAGTATTTGCTTTTGTATAGAAACACAAATTTCCTTTGCAAAAGTAGTCTTGGAAAGCTGTTGCGAGTTTAAAACCGACAAGATCTTTTTATCTTCCGAAAATTTACGCGATGGAGTTTTTGTACCCGGCAGGTTTTTGGCGGAACCTTACGTGATCCGTGATATTTTTAAGCGATTTACGTCTTACTTCACCATTTCATTCCTATCTTGACGTTTGCTCAAAATAGGCGTACACACTTGTGTTACAAGTTGTGTCTTCAAATCAGCTTAAACTCGAAGAAGACCTATTTTCCATCAAAATTCGTTTTTTAATGATGTATAAAAACGTCCAAACCCTAAACTTGCGACAGGATAAACTCCCAGCAGTTTTTGAATCAAATGGAAATATTACTTTTAGGAAATTATTACTAGTGTAATAATAATATGCCGTTCATATCTCTTAATTTAATTAAAGCAGATCTATTTTTAAAGTAAATCGGTATCTAACATAATTATTAACACATCTACTCAATTCGAAATACAAGCTTTGCCAAAGCCAAACATTACCCAACATGTCAAAACCTTTTCTTGTCAAAAACCTGCATTTGCCTACACATTTATGGCAGTTATGAATTCCGCAGAATTCAAACTCTGATTCATATACATACATATACATACTTAGGGCCATTTGCTGCCTTAATTTAGCATGATGCTCCTCGCTCAAATATTACTTTTGCTTTTTATTATGGCTCGTTTCATTAATGAGGCAATTTCATGATCATCTCCAAACTAAAATGGCTTCATGCATTTAGCCACTTTCGTGCAAAAGGATAAACCATTATTATCATTTCGCCTTTCATCTATATTATTACATACCTACTCACCTAGTACATATGTACATCTAACAACAAAAACGGCAAAA
>JAHZMY010002431.1:0-24152 GCA_027743915.1 Seira sanloemensis | reverse complement strand
ACGGCCGTTCACCCCAGTGTTCTTCAGGGCTGGTTCTCCATGACCAATTTTGTATGCATCGAGAGGATTCAATTGAGCGTTAATCCTTTTAAAAAAAGTCCTTTCCCTATACACTATACGCATAAAAATGTATAGCCACCTCTGCACTTTCTCATTCCAAGTCAGGGAGAAAATTGAGTTTGAGTGCGAATTGCTATATGGCACATAGGTCGACATGCTCCGTAAAAATTTACAATTCCATCAGCAAGACAATGCAAAAACCTTTAACTCTATGTAAAAAGATTTATATGTCTCGAGGCGCTATAATGTATTTGTATTAGTTCATAATGAAGATTGTTATTTTCATTCTTCTACCTACACACACGCTCTTCTCGTCAGAGGAGCATGGTAAATTTTAATAATAATTCTTTTTTTGCCCTCTTCAGAACGTCGCATCGTGCCGGTCTTAAAAGAAGTGCCGATTCACATTTCGCAGCAGTACAACGCGTTTTTTCAATAGCTCTGTGGAAAAATAACAACCTGATTCATCAAATGAATGGGGTGATGGTAGTACGATGAGGATGATGATGATGGAAAGAAGAAAATGCATTTATTTTTTCTCACGATTCAACCCTTATCACGACTTTTCGCTCAAAGGCATACCTAATATATATTCATGGAGTATTTTGAATAGACGAGTATATCTTTGATTATCATCACACACACACATTCGTTTTTTTTTCGCGGATTCAATTTTTCGGTTGTGATTGTGAGCCATCTCCTTGTGGAGAGAAAACTTTTTTGGTAGTCTCAGAACGTGATTTAGAAAACAAAGATGATTGAAGATAGGATCGTAAAAAGTGAGTTTAGCGAACACTAATATCAAATTATACTGGTTCGTGGAGCCCGTCGTGCTTAAACATTTTCACGGTCGTTTTTGTTAAAGAAGAAGTTGTTAAAATGCTTCTCTCCCTTTTGCCTTCATTCTATCAGCCAAAATCCCTTATGCGCTAAATTGATTAATTATTGCGTAGAGGCTTACCTGTTTATGCATTTCCACGTTGAGCCCATATGACATCTCGTAGTACTGAAAAATAGAAAGAAAAATTTGAAGCCGTGAGCAATTTTAAGTCATGCATGATGCTCAGAAATAATGCAGTGGAGGAGACCATTAAAAATGGGTAGGTCATTTTTTGCAAAGCCATTCACATTTGCAGGACTACCGAAGAAAAGACAACCTTCAGTTTTTATTACATTTGAAGAAATTAAAACATGTGTAAGACATTATTTCCGTTGTAAATTGTAATTTTACACCTTGCTTGCAAAATGTGAGCATTTTGCGTACCTTGAAGGGAGTAAGAAGTCGCCCTATTTTTACGAGACAGTTATTGCTCATCCAAATTATCAGTAAACACCATGCTCTCGCCCACCGCCACCATCACATTGAATATGTTGAAGATAAAAAAACAACTTTGTGAGCTGCAAGAGCCTTTTGCAACACCAACAATCGTCTCTCTAAAATGCCTCAAGTTCTCAACCGAAAATTCCTGGCATTTTCAAAGAGACGAAGAAATGTATGGAGTAAAAAGGCCTTGGAAAACTGGATGGTCGGTAATAGTGGTTCCTGTGGTTTTCGTGGCTTTGTGGTTTTCTTGGTGAGGAGACTTGCAACCATACATGCTTCTATTCCACCGATACCGCCACCACCACTACTACTACATTTTCTAGAGCGCTACACATTACAACGACCTTTTAGTCATACCAACGTTACCGCATCGCTATCATCATCGGTAATAGCAGTAGCGAAAACGACAGAAGAGAAAGAGAGAGTGAAGCCAATGGCACTGGCACATTTTCCAGACACTCGAGAAACTTTAGCCAAATGTAATGCGTACGTAAACTAGGTATTAGCAGAGAGACGGACAGATTTTTTTTACTTTCTCTCTTGCCCTATGCTAAGCGAAACCAGACAGAACCTTTTTTTACTTTCTCCCGCACATTTTTCCCTCTCACTCTTGTCATTTCTATGTGAGTGCATGAGTACGAAGGCCCAGAACCGCGAGAACCACTTTTGCCACGGCACCGCTATGTCAAGTGAATCCAAAAAATGAGGGAAATCGAAGAGAGCAGGCCAAACCACAGAATATATTCTCCATTCATGAGGAAAACCAGATATAAAGCCCATTACACCGTAGTAGAAGAGAAATTCTTTTCCAAAAGGAGAGAGATAACTATAAAAAAATGTTTTTTCTCTCTCTTCTTTCTGGGAAGTACATGGATCACACGTAAAAACATAAAATAAAAGGTTTCTGTGCCAAGAACGATTTTCATTTCCAATCAGCGAGACAGACGTAACCTTCACCGAGCCCGGTTGCGTCCTCATGTAAAAATGAAATTATCACGACAGGAGAAAATATAGAGTTTGTGTTTTGCTGTTGGAAATTGCAACTGTTTTATTTTTCGTAGTGCTTGCTTATGCTGCAGTAGTACTACAAGAGCGCCCCGATGCTAAGTCACCACATGACCACCACACCACCAGGAAAGTCTCTAGGTACCCTTGCTGAGGTTGAGGATATCTTCCCTTTCCCTCCACTCTCACAGGGAAGGAGAGTGGAAAAAATGTTGCAAATGTGCAGCTTCCACGAAATAAATTTTTGCATCTTTTTTTTCAGCGAAGGCATGTCACTGAACCTCAACGTTATACCCGACTCACTGCCACCGCAAAGCTATTCAAGAGTATCTATCGGCATTTCACTTATTCCAAAGGGTCGGATCTTCTCGCCATGCACATTTTTTCTCTGTGCTTTTGCGGGAGAGAAAACAACATGGCAATTTACGCTTCAATAAATGCTTGCTTCTGCCAAGAAATATAAATGGAAGAAAACTGTAACTACACCGCAGCCACAACATTGAAATTTGAATGACGATGATGAATCATGGCGTGGGTGTGTGGATGTAGTAGCTCAGCGAAAATGTGGCTAGAATATGATAGTAGAAATCTCTAGGAAATAGAAAGTCAGTTGGGAAAACATGCCTTCAGAATTGGATAGAGAGGAAGTTCTCTCCTCCTGAGTTTTCTTCTTTAGGATTTTTGATGGCAATATTTAGGTACATAAAAAGAAATGGGCTAAACAAGTGTAGCAAGAGTTGCTCTGCAAAGTAACACGTTGTTAACCGAGCCGTGCCATGTGATGATAATGACGATCAGTGCTTACCCCAAGAAAGGAAAGAGAGTTCGTAATCGTAATACAATTTTCATTTTGTGATAGAGAAGTAAATAAACAATAACTCAAGAAATGAGACAACGCGGGTAACGTACAAAATTAAGCAGATGGATGGCGAGATTGATAGAGAAACACTGACATTATCAAGTGTTAGCTTAAATTGTGCAGGAGTGCCATTTATAAGCAAGATGGATGAACTACACAAGAGCACATACCTAACCATTTTGCATGGATTAACTTGAATGCCTTGGCTGATGACTGTGAGTTGAGAGAGTGAGAGGGATGAATGAATGGAGAGAGAGAGAGAAAATAGATTCGGTTGGTTTGGTCTGGGCATAACAACGTAAAGCTTGCGGCTTTTTGCCAACATCTTGTCAAAAAGGGGAACGTTCATGTGTCTCGTCGACTTTGAGCAGTTTGTCAGCAAACTCTTCGATCACGTTTGTTATTGCGTGTTAATTTTATGCTACTTTCCCATTAGTGAGCATAATTTGCAAAGTAAGAAAAATGCACGAGACGTGAGCATGGAGAGTGTATGACCCCACAAAACACAACAAGCTCAAGAGTATATGAATGCACTCATCCATGTTCAAACACGCCACCGCAAAAAGGGCCAGTCTACAGAGAAAGCCACAAAACCCCGAAAGACCTTGTACATGAAAATTTTCCGAGAAAATCTCTCTTTCATCACATCATCCCAAGTTCCCTTTTGATCAAGCAACAGTGAGAAAAAATTATGGCAAACTTTGCGAGCATAGACACATTTGTCTATCTTTTAAAATCAACCAGGCTTGTCATTCTGTCTTCATTTTTTTGCTAGAACAAATTGCATTTTCCTCCTTCTCCTTTCAGATTACTCGCTCTTTGTGGCGATTCCGCCACAACTGAAAAATAAAAATGTTCTTCATGTTTTCCCTTGACTTTTGTAAAGAGACAAAATTATTTTCATGCCGACTTCCCTTCTTGAAGGAAGTCGCGTTTAGAAACCTCAACAGAAAAGTCACCTGAGACGGTCATGGTTCGATGGGAGGGAGGGAAGACAGTGACAAACACTATTTGTTACAGCTTGTACAACCCCGAGATTAAGTTGAAAGCTCTATAATAAAGACCATGCTTTATACTCTACTTGCACGTAATGCACTACGTTTAAGATTTAAAAGACTTTTCCCTTTTTACCGCAAAGATTTTTGCGTGCTTTCGGAAACTCGCAGTCCACCAGAGACCTTTAACTAATCCATCAATAATGAGCTTAAAGCCAGGTAATCATAACGATGATGCTAAAGCATAATCAAATGCTTCTCCTCTTGCTTCCTGTATTTTTGAAAAGGCGCAGCGGTACACATATATGAATCATATGAAATTAATGACACTTCCCAGTCAGCAAAGAAAATATGGGAAGCAAGGTAAATGCAAGGGGCATGCATGGCATTCTCGATATTCTCGGTTTTTATAAAGCGATTTGAACTTATACTTACGTGGCAAAGTGGCCAAAAGTGTGTATGAGCCAAGGAATAACCCAAGCAAGGGCCAAGCCTCCACCGTGAATATTTGCCGACTGGGTTGCTTTCAAAAAACACCCTGCCTGTCCTTTCCGTGGTCTATCTATCAAGCAGAAAAAAGATTCTGTACAGAAGATTATGTTTCTCTTTATCTTTCATCTCTTTCCCTTTCCCCTACGACTCCCTGAGACTATCCCACCCATTAAAATCATGTACAAGTAGCCGTTTCGCACAAGATTGTACACGATACTTCATCTAGGATTTCACGCTAACCAAAATGTAATTTCTCTGGCAGATGAGATGCTCCATCCATATCCGTAAAAAATTCTCGGATGAAATCATATCTTCTCTCCCCAACATCACCTCTACTATTCTGCATCACTCCTCCTCCTTATGAACAAAGTATCATTATGTGTCTTTATATAGTACAAAGAAACACACTCATACTTTTCCTCTCTCGTCATAATCAGGACCGTGATGATAATCATGAGCAAGATCACGATATCATTCCGTCCATTTCTTGAAAAATCCCAAAGTCGTGAGCATATGCACAACTCGAGTTTGGAAATCGTCTGACCATGCTGTGCGGCCAGCGAACCACTTAATGTGCTTTTCGTATCCCCTCTTTTCTTTCTTTACTCCGTCGGTCTTTCCTAGTTTTCCACGGACATTGGATCATGTTACGTAAACAGAACGTAATATCTTTTAAAGTTTCAGTCCCTCCGAATCATCCACTCGTCTGACTCATCTTTTTATACCAGATCACTCCCTGCGAGAAGTGTATTATCCCATAATTCATAATATCTTCCATGTTGTTCTCCACCATGCCATTAGCACAATTACGTTTTATATTTTCCACAGTGATCATCATGATCAGTTTGAAGTTGGCATCTCTTCCTCCAAAAATTATAATGTGCTAGCCCATTAGAAATGCGTGTGTAACTAATTCATTTCATTTTTACAGGGGGATCTTCCATCCAACAGCTACGGATGATTACAGAAAGTGCATCATAATCTGCTCCCCTTCAATCTTTCCCCAATCCCTGTAATTTCCCATTAATGATATGCATTTGTAAACGATCATGTTAAAAGTTCACATGAGTTTCCAGGAATCTCCCAAGAAAAAGAACTGCTTTTTTTACCACATACAGTTCATCATTATTATCTCTATTGGAGAACCTAGGCTAATGAAAAAAAAACTTTCCCATTTATTTCCATTACTCTCTCATTTTCCCATCTTGAAGAAACAGAGTATTTTATTATACGGCATATGAAATGAGAAGTTGTATAAGACAGAACGCCAAGATAATGTTACATCTATCGCGAGAGAGAAACCACACAAAAAATATGTTGTGCATGTACATGTGTGTGCTTCACAAGTGTTAATATAATATTTTTCCCTGCGAGTAGTTCTTCTCGGCAAACACTGGGCGGCCCAAAAGTCCGTGTAGCTTAAAAAGAGAAACAACTAGGTAATTTTCTCTGATCCCCGTCTTGATCCTCTTTTACTCACGAGAAAAAATAACCAAAGCTTTTATACACACACACATCGTGCTTTCACGTTACTAATATTAAATTACACAAGAAGAAATACATTCATTTTTATGGTGGATGAAGGCGATGCGATGATGATGATAGAAGATGAAAAGATTGAATACCAAAGTGCATACCTTTCTGTTGCCGTTCCACAGAGATATTGTGCATGTCATGCCACCTCACTACTACTACTACGCTGCAGCTGTGTGGCTCACATCAGCATTTTTTTTCATATCGTTTTAGGCTCCCCATTTTATTATTACGATACTTTTTTCATCCCATATTTCAAATTGTGCATAATAATAAGCCACGGAGATCCCGGATTAGCTCGGCTTAAGAAAGTGAAATATGCATGCAATATATGCAGGGGCTTGTGCATCTTTGCCTTCACGATTATTATTATTATTATTACAGAGAAGTTTTCAATGGGCAGAGAATTCAACCAAGAAAAAACGGGATGGAGAATAAGAGGAGACGTGTGATCCAAGAAAATATAGCATGTATCTGAACATTGGACAATGTTGCATTGTTTGAAAATGTCCCTATTTTCCACGATAAAAGTGTATTGTGTACCATATAGGGCATGGAGAAATTTTCCCAAAGAGAAAAATTATTTTTACTACGCGCTTCCGAGGTGTTAATAAAAACTGAGTAGGCAATTGTGCTAAAAACCTGATACATGTTTTTGGGTGTTTTTCTGCTTCGTTTCATCTCATCTCCATCCAACTAGGAATATAAATGAATCAATTTTTATGGCTACCCCTGACTGCTTCCTTGTAAAAACATCAGTCAATTCAGTCTTGACTTCACGGCATCACGGCTCAGAAAAGACAGTTTTTGGGAAGGTAGTATCGTAGTCAACGAACCCAGAAAACGTCGCTCCTACCACTGCCCCAACAGAATTAAAACTTTTTGTGGACGCGACCGTGTCGGTAAAGCTCAATGTGTGAATAGAGGCAAATGTATATACATAAATATATCCGGCTTTTCTATGGCTTCTAACTACTCTTATAATCTGAGACGTCCGTCCGTAAAAACTTTTGAAAGGGAGGATTGTTAAGTAAAAGGTCTGGAGTACAATGGGAAAAATGTGAATTACTTTTTTTGGACTTAATACCTGGAAGGCATTATTTCCCATGTAATAAATANATCTGAGACGTCCGTCCGTAAAAACTTTTGAAAGGGAGGATTGTTAAGTAAAAGGTCTGGAGTACAATGGGAAAAATGTGAATTACTTTTTTTGGACTTAATACCTGGAAGGCATTATTTCCCATGTAATAGATTTAGACCGTGTGTACTATACGGCTTATAGCCAAAAGTCTGTCATTTTCTTCTCTTTTACGCATTTACATGCTCTCAACTCCATCAAGTCATCATCATCGTGCACATCGTCGTCTCATCTCATCTTCCTTTTTTCACACAAAAAAACTTCTATTCTTTCAAGCTCTCCTTCACTCTGGCGTGGCATCAGGAGAAAAATAGGTTCCACCATTGTTATTACACAGCAGCTTTTTTGAATCCATCTTTTTTCAGTGAGGGTTTCCCTCTTATGAAATTGTGAGTGTTGATATAATGATACATCTCCCCTCGCCTTACATAAAAAATGTACGTGGAGCGTCTTTATAATGACGAGGATGATGATTAGATGCCTTATAACTCTTTACCTTGTCGTTACAGTATGGACAAGTGGAGATCATTATCATTGACAGACACACAAGGGCAATCACTTATACAATGTTGGTATATATATATTCCATTATTATTACAAGACCATTTTTACCCTAAATAGGTACACATGTTGCATGTACACAAACCTCAATCTAGGATTTTTTATGATGATGATGATGACATGTGAAAAACTATTTACCTGGCTTACGTTAATTTTCAATGAGAATCCCTCCTCGCTCAATTCTTTTCATCAGCAGAGCATAACACAGAAAAGGGTTTAACAATGGTGATTAGGTTGAACACATTATCTTTCATGATCTTCCTTTAGAAAAAATACAAGACTTGATATAGTTTGGATTTTCCATAAATAGGCAAAGACCTCTTGTATACACTATCCATCAAATATCATTAATCTTTAATCTTTGAGCTGTTGGAAGGAAAAGAACTCAGAAAGAGGAGGGGAAGCCGAGTGACACGGCATAGAGTTAAAATTACCTCAAACAAAAATTAACACCAGATCAGTCAAACACCGGAAGGAAAGAGTATAGTAATTATTTTTTCATTTGCATATTTCACGATGGTTGTAAGCATTTCATTGATATGGAAGTCGGTCCAGCCTGGCATACGCAGTAAATCACACAAATAGTACTTACAAATCTCCAACATGTACAAATTTTAGAAAAAAATTAGTATGTTAAAAAGAATTCCCTATACATATGCATTAGTTGTTCAGATCGTGGCGTGCAATGATTCGGTTTCATTATTTGCCGACCTTCAGTCGTTACGTGAGACTGTGAAAGTCAATTTTATTCCGGTCTTGCTTCACTTTGTTTAAAGCGTTAATGTATATAGAAACTAGTTTACGCTACAATGTCCAAAATCGTGACACCATTGGTGTTTATGAGGGGAATTAGTGGTAATGACACCATCTCGTCTCAAATGTCTTTAAATTGTGGAATTATCCTATTTTTATGTAACCCCATAATAACTCCATTTATTCCCATGTACCATGAACCATAAAAAGCCATATAACTTTTTTGGGAGCCGGTTTTTTATTTGTCATTTCTCTACTTGGGAATAATAACCTCATAAAAATTATAAGAGACATTGACGCAAAACATTAGCTAAAATTTTTAAGCAGTATCCTATCAAAGACTTTTCTCTTTACTGATCGATTACAAATGACAGGCAAAAGTCATTTCGCCATTTCAACTGTCACCCTATTTTGGACTGAAACGGTATCAGGCGGCTTCTATAATTCAAGACTCCTTGTCAAAAAGAAAAGTCCAGTTTTTACCACTAATAACCAAAGCAAATACAAGAGCGCATTATGTTACTATAATTAAAGCATCAGCTATCACATGTGTCTCATGTTCTTGTATGCAGTATCCTATTAAATTACGAAACCGAAACTGAAGCATTATTATGACGTCATCTTTTCTTCATCTCTTATGATGATTAGGTTACACGATATACAAAAAATGAGTGTATCCCTAAAAATATTCCCACTTTTTTCAATTGCTTCACCAGTTCAATTACTCTTGATTTACAAAAAAAACTCATCTTCATTTTCCCCATCTGTTCCCAATTTTTCTTTGTAAAAGCGATTTTAAAATGGAAAACATATCGCTTCTCCTTCAAATGGTGGTAAACAGAATAACTTTTTTATTTCTCATTTGACATGACATCCTACATTATTGTACATGGAGAAGGAATGAGTGCAACAAAAAAATAAAACAGGACAAAAAACTCGTTTTTCATCTTTAGAAAAAATCTCGGAAAACGCAGAGCCACTCTCTCCGTATCTTGTAGAGTGTATTATTATTTGTTAAACAAACTTGCATAGGATATACCCATATCAGCTTATACACGTAACTCTGAGGTACATTCTTCACGTTCCTCTATAATCTAAACGCTCCTTTTCCTTTTTTTCCCAAAAGCAAAAAAAATATAATCATGGAACCGGATCCCTCTCTCTCTCTAAAACGTACACACGAAGAGCATTCCAGCGTGTCGAAAAAAAGATTTATGATGATATGAATGAAGCACTTCTTCTCTAGAGCCTCTTTTCCTCTCTCTCTCCTGAGGAGAAAGATGTTTTACTACTTTTTATTTTCTACGTAACAGCGAACATCCTTGTCCTTTAAAAGAGTACATAACTTAAGGATCACTACATTATTTCAGGGGAGATGAGTGTAGTTCACCTAGAATTATCATCGTCCTGATTACTATTATTATTACGACTACTTCACTCGCTTTTTTATTCCGTTTTTCCAGCACCACCACCACCGTCACACAAAGTTTCTCGTAAAAGCTACACATAAAAAACTGTAGAGTTGGACTTACGAGTGATACTGAGCTTGGAGGAAATTGAATTCTTCTTTGATCCTCTCCAACGTTTCGGCGATGGTAAACTTCAAGGGTCCTCCACCAGAAGGAGGGGCCTGCAACAGAAAAAAGCAAGAGAAAAAAATCATCTCTCAACTCTTGGATCATCAACATCAATTTCATATCTACAACTACACAACAACACTTCACTATTGCCTCAGACCATTCCATCATCATCATTTAATGAGTGAGTATATCAAGATACGACTTTTTCCATGAACTATGCTGGTACTTTTTAAGTACATTCAATTCAGGTACTTCTTTCCCCTATGGACAAAAGCGGGGAAGCCCTTGAAAAAAATGGTTGAGAGGATTTTTCTTTTTTCATCATCTCGTCTAGTCATCAAAACCAGTCAGTTGTGTAGTCAGTCAGTCAGTCATAAAAAGTATGTTCTCTCTCAATTTCACCTTTTCTGTGAAAAAACACTTTTAACCTAATAACCCTCCGAGGGAACGTATACGTATAGCCTCGATCCTCGAGAGATTCTTTTTACATTTTTTTCTTTGCTGGAAGTGGAACAAGCAAATATAGCAAACCACACACAACTCAAAATAGAGAAGTTTCTCTCCGCACACTGCCTTTCATTCCTTTTCAAATTCAATAATAAAAAGGTTACGTCCTCTATAAACTCGAGGAAATGTATATGTATGTATGTACATGTGTGTGTTTATGAATATGACGTAGGAAATGCTTTCAAAAAAAGCCCAAGTTCTTCTTCCCTGTATTTACTTTTCTGATGCTTATCAAGTTTCGACTTTGTACATATGAAATTGTACAAAAAGCCACCATTCTCCTGGACTCTCCGAAGTCAACGAAGCCGAACCAAAGTCGTATCGTTCATCACCCACCACCACCACCACCGGTGCTACATTCTACTACTACTCCTATCGTCGTGGTGGCAGAGTACATACATACTTTTTTATTTTCTTTCTCTTTACATCATGTTGGCAAATAACTCACAAGTAACCTGTTTTTATCTATGAGCAAACAAAAAATTTACGACAAGGTTAATTAGCTTCCGTCCTTTAAAGCTCCTATCGCAAAATAGAAATACGCTACATTTTCCTGCTTCATGCCCCAACCTGCAATTTCCTTCTTATGTTGATGCTAAAAAGTTAAAGCACAAATAAATACCACTGCACTACCTACAGCCCATAATCGCTCCTCTCACGTTTAAATACATCAATGAACCAAATTAGGTACTCGCTCACTACTCCACAATCGTTTAGAACTGTAGTTCATTTCCTTATCCCAGTCTTGCATTTACATTCTAGATTTAAATGCGACTGAAACTATGTTTTGGATAACATTCCTCATTCTGATGAAATGACGCTAGTTATTTATGTATGGTAATTGAAGCTTACAAAAGAGTTTTAATCGAGACGGATTTTACTTCAATTGATCAATTATGAGAACAAGTCCATGCAACAATAATATTTAATTGTATAAATATAGAGAGCCGACCTAATTAAACTGCCAAATGAGCCTAGACCCGGCCATTTCCCCCAATACATTTTTAAAATGTTGGCTCCGGCTTCAGCCAAAAAAAATGCTTCTAGTTAAGAAAATGACTTTTCAAATGAGCTCGGGTGACTACATAGGAGGCAAAGCTCTTCTCAGGTTACACGCTCAACTGATTTTAAAACCAAAAAATCTATTTATTTTTTTCCGTCCGCTCAGAATTATCGACGCTTCCTTGTCATAAAGTAGACATATTTTCCAAGAAACTCATTAAGGTCTGCACACAGTTAAAAATGGCAAGTTGAGAAAAAAATGCTCAAACATTTTGCATAATTTGGCGAAGACATACGATTCACTTCAGAGACACAAGAGTACGAAATCCTAATTACATTACCATGTAGTAATCCTATTGAGAAAAAATGTAGGTTCCTTTTCGTTCCATTCATCACTTACGGTTTTCCCTCATCAGCATCTCTCTCCCCTCTTACGCTCAGTTAATGGGATTGTTTAGAGTGTCTCCAGTTTCGTTTTGGCGTGACACGACATGATCTAATGGTTTTAAGCTAACGTAAGTCGGTCGGCATTTCTCTCTGCTGCTACAAATGTATTTACATATGGTAACTTATACCCCTGTACATATATACATACATACAATACACACACTCACGCAAATCATTTTTTTCCCAACATGACGAGCTACACGCTGTGAAAAAATGGCAGTTATATTTCTTGAAATATTTCGTGAATGTCAATGTACCTAATACTCAGCGGTAGCACGAGAAAGTGTAAGGGTAACAAACAAAATACATTGTTATTATTATTACAATTTACACAAAAAATGTGCGTGATTCCTAAACATTCTTTTTTCGAAGCCATTTTTCTCTCTCTTTAAAATTGCAATAATAATCTTCTGCTGAGCCTTTCTCATTCACGCAGAGGCAGCATATTTTTGGTGAGTATGATGCATGCATGATTCATGAAACAAAATTCACCACCAAATTATAACGCAAGAAGAGAGGGTGGACTGTGTAGATAATTGTATTCCAATTGTGCACACACATCTGGCTTCGAAAATAGATGAACAATGGCCAAGGCTTTTTTTTCAAATAGAGGGGAAAATGTGTGGTTCCATTTACTTATGCATAAACGCAATTGTTAATCGGTAAACCTCCAAAAAATATGGCCAATATGTATATGACTGATACGTATTGTTACAGCAGCGGCACCACGGGGAAAAATATGGTGAATTGATAACTAGCGTACTACGTAAACAGACAACTAAAAATATATAACACAATATCGTCACACTGGTACTTGTCAGACTACACCGTAAAATTATTGGTCATTAAGAAGCCAAAAGCTCTAATTTCCTTTATGAGTAAATGACTAATGACTCGTATGAGACTGAAGTAGCACTCTGCTCTGCACACCAACACCACCACCACCACACAAAAATGTGAACATGCCATGTAATTACGCAAATTGATGCGAAATGCATATTACGGATTCACTACTACTTATAAATATTTAAGTTTTTCTTTCTCCTCTGTAGCCAGCTTAACACACTTTGCACAAAGAAGTAAGATGAAGCAAAGGTTATTTCTGAAAGATGATAATGATTTGAGGATAATCTAATTTAAGAGTCTCAAGTATTTTTGTCTTTGGCATTCTGGAAGGGAAAGGATTAAACCGGCTTTGTGGTTCAAGACTCAAGACATGTTTACAAATTAAGGTCATACTTAGGTACGAAACAAAATGCTGGATTTTTTTATCTCTAGAGAGATTGTAGAGAGACTAGCTCATATCGCGTTACTCCGCTGCTGCTCCCATTTTTTTCTCCTGTAGGGAATTCGATATCTGCAATAGATAAAGTCATTTTACCCCTTGTGACTACCACTTTTTCCTTCTTTGCAATTGCACAAGTAATGCACTCAGTGTCTCCGTTTGCATTACTCTGTTGACATTATTACAGCGAAAAAAATGTTGAATGTTTATCCTTGATAACGTCGGTGACGATATCCAGAATGCAATCTAAAGCCAAGGCTGCACAATACTGTTTTTTCTCTGTGCTGTGTTGGTACACAGCAAACTTTTGTGCAAACAATCTAAAACGCTTTATAAGAACTCAAGGGTGGATATTAGGCAGTACAAAGAAAAGATAAGGGAAAATCGTAAGGAAAAGTAAACAATAATAAAGAATCCAGAGGATAAGAAAAAAACTTTTCATTTGCTTGTTTACACTTTCATGGGCACAAAGAAAGGAGACGAGGCTTTTACGCTACAAAAAACTATACATTTTTCATGAAACGGCCTTTTTGTCCTCTTTTGGGAAAAAATGTGTGGAATACATCCAAAGTCTGAAAATACTTTTTTTTGGGAATAAATGGATGAAGAATAATTCCCCTTTTCTTTGACTATTTGCATGGTACATAAAAAAGTTTATCTTGTGATTTCGTATAGGTACAAACAACTTTATTATCATGTTTAACCAGTTTTGAGCCCCGAGAGAGCCTAATGACGTGTTTCCAGTACATGCATAATTCAATTTTAATATACGTAGGTATATATCCAATATTTAATTAATGATTTGGATTAGGTAAACTGAATTTTTTTCCAGCCTGATGGAAAATTCATTTTCAAAAATATTTTGATGATGTTTGACAATCAGCTATATAAAGATATCGATTGACAGTTATTCAAAAGCCATAATATGATATGCATATTTCTCTCTGGGTAATAATATATTATCATGGCGATTAAATATATTAAAGTTTACCATAAGGATGACAATGAGTTGACTACTGTCATAAATAAAAAAGTAATCACAACTCATAATAAATATGTGCCCACGCCAATATTTTACTCATGAAAGAGTTCAGTCTACCAAAGAGTAAACATGTCTTTTGGCTGGTCACCAGCTGCACACGGAGACATTACGAAATAGAGTGTAAACAGAGTGAATAGCTTCGGGGAGGAGGTAATTTGATGATGTGGATTCCTGGAAAAAGGGTACCAAACTCACAATGCCACAAAGGTCTTTCTTTTATTATTATATCACGTCTTGTGTACCGGTTGAAACCAACTTCTCTTCTAAGCCATTGTGGTACTCAACTACAGACGACTACCCCTATTCAATGGGATACCTATATATAGCTTGCTGGAAATGTGAAATCGGAATGCGATCAGAATAGAACCGATGCTCCGTACTTTGGGACGCTGTCTTTGTCTAAAATGAACTGATTGGCTGACCAGATCCAATGAGTTTGTGTACCGGTTGAAACCAACTTCTCTTCTAAGCCATTGTGGTACTCAACTACAGACGACTACCCCTATTCAATTGGATACCTATATATAGCCTGCTGGAAATGTGAAATCGGAATGCGATTTCATTATTACAAAAGCCCCGAATAAAGAATCGGAATCTTACTGTACTGCGGCACTCAAGTGGATACATAATTACAATGTACACAAGAAAGAAACCTATTTCGGCATTAATTGATAAGAGCATGAATGTATAAAGTCGACAAAAGAACAAGGAAAAAAATATGAATGAGCTCTTTCACACAAGCTACATACATACATACATAATATATAAGATCTTCACTCAGAGAGTGAGAATGATAAGTCAAAAGACAAACTGTTCATGTTTTTATGGATCTGTGTGTCCTAATAAGAAGAATGGTACTACTCTCCTTCTTTCTGAAAGATATATGACCGGGAGTAGAAAGAGGGCATTTGCCTTTACCCAAAAGGAAATATAGAGCTCTTCTTTTCTTCGCTCAACTCATTAGCTTTTTGGGAAGAAGAGCCATCAGAGACTCTCTTGTTGGACCGTTGTTGTACACAAAATTCATCTTGAGTCGAGTCAATCATCCTCTAACTTTTGCTAATTATTTCAGTTCACTCCTACGCCTTCGCCTTGTGTTTCGTGTGTCAGGGAGAGAGATTGTATTTTTTTGTGGAGGACATGACAGCCTCTGATATTTCAAAAAAATGTTGTGGTAGTTGATTCGCTTTCTACCGTTTTAGTAGATGATGATGGAATGGAAGACACTCTTGTAGTGCCGTACCTCTTTCTCATATGTATACCCAACCCAAAAGTAAAGTCGAGGCTTAATCCTGTACTGATGAGCACTATTATTTATCTACAACGTAAAAGAAAAGTTTTATGACTTACCCCAGCGGGCGGATGTCTCGTCGGAGCCGGATACATTTTCTTGGTGTCCACAGAGGTAGGAATTTTGAAGGCTTTTATGGTACTCTGGGTACGTTACAAAAACATTATACACTTTCCGTGTATAATCTCTTTTTTAAAAGTTGAACTAAAAATTACACTTTTTCTACAGAATGCATTCACGCCTTCTCCTTATTAATTATTTCGAAGGGAGCAAAGTGGATAAAGCCCAGGTAGAAAAAAACGTACTTTGAGTCTGGACACGGTTCTCTGCCTTTCTATGTCACAAGACTTAAGTTGAACATGTCTCCGTCTCTGCAGAGCACGATTCTGTAGAACACTTGTGCACTTTTTAAAAAGAACGGCTGCAGCTTTTCTCAGTATAATAATAAACTACCTACTTTTTCCCCACGTAGGTTTAATCCATTTATAGGGAAAAAGTGGAAAGGAGTGAAAGAGGCTGTAAAGCACTTCTCCTTTGTTTCCCTCCTCTCTCTCTCTCTCTCCTTCTTTCCAGCACAATCTTCCAACAAAAAAGATCCAATAAAGTATTCCAAAAGAGTGAGTATATAATTACTCGGCAAATTCCAACAAGCGAGATGATTGAGCACACGCTACACACAGTGAAGAAGAAAAACTCGGAATCTTAAATCCCTCCTCTCTAAAGTTTTTTTTCTATAGATTAATACTCGAAATAAGTTAAAGTGACAGATGTAAGCGAACTTCTATTTTTTGCTTTGTCAATGCCAAAAAAAGTATAATCCTCGGTTCCCGACGCCTGTATGACACAACTCCGTAAGGTACAGGGAGCACTAAATTATTCACCTGGAAATGGTTAGGAAAAAAGGTGAAATCAGGATGTAGTAGCGTATAGTAGACTCTTTAGAGTTTTTCCCTCTCTATACAAATGAATGTATGTATAGGTATATTCTTTTTGCGTGACACTGGGAAAAATCGAACAGGTCTAATAAAGAAGACTCTCTTGGGGCTTCCTATTGCATAAAACTATCCCGTCATTTCCTTACCTGGAAGAGTAATTTCAATAAAATATGCGAAACTTGTGCATTTTCTCCAGTGAAGCTATGTCTACCAATTTTTTTCCACACACAAACTTTGACACAAGAAAACAAAGCACCGACTCTACGTATACATGGAGAATCGCATTAGAATGGAGGCTATATATACATATATGGCACCAACAACACTCTGACTAAAAATGTAACGTATGGACGAAGAGAGACACTTCCACCGCTAATTGTGTTATTGCTCCGGCTTCACTCTCTCAAGTATATTTGTGTAGGTACGCCGAACGTGGACGTGTAGTAATGCTTGCAACTTACAACGGAATTTACTTTGCCATCTGAAATATTCAATTAGTATGAACTTCCTACACTCGTAAAAACCAAAAGAGAACTTCTATATTTATACGAATGAAGTTATATAATCTTGTTTAGCTTGCTACGAATCATAATATACCTCCTTCAGAGGAATTTTTCTCGTCTAAACTTTTTTTTCTCCTTATCTCCGTACCCAAAAGTATTTTGAATTTTTTTCCTTCTCGCCCTTGATACACAATCAGGGAGTTACGGGCACACGGAGGTAGATTTACTGGAGTACGCTTCCAACGGAGGAATTGCAAACGGTCAAAAACTATGTAATTATTATAATTTTCCTTGTGAGCAAAAATATATCGATAAGGTTTTTAGCTAGATATTGGTGAGAAATACGTCGAAAATGCAAATGCACTTATATACGAGCAGAATTCACGCACTCGCTGAAGGAGCAGACAGAGGACGCGAATGAGTAACGCTACGCTTGAAGACTAAATGCCAACTGAAATGTTTCATGGGAACAAAGGGAAAATACTCTGAAATGGTGAGCATCAAATAAGGTTTACTCGCAGAACCAAGCCGGTTTTCCCTGTGACCACTTCTCATTGGCCCTCTTAACTCTGAATGGGTTTCGAGCCAATAAAGGAGTAGGCATGGGGCCCCAGACACGCCTCTCCCCACATGGGCTACACGCCAATTTCCCAACTGTGGAGTGAATGCAATCTAGCATGTGCCAGAACAACTATGACCAATTAAATGTTGATATAATGATATTCTCAACGAGCTTCAATAAACTGCCAATATGTCTCGCTGAGAGCGCCAAACTTTACTGAGGAGTAACTTTATCATCGTCTACTCTACATGTGCATAACTTTGTTATGTTGATTCAGTTAGGGTTTGACGTAAATAGAATTATATTATGGACGATCCAATTTAAACTACAGCGGCAAACAACCACTTTAATATTCATGAATGACGCTGGAAATTACAACGTAAATAGCCCAGTTCTAGCTAATCGGATAAATGCAAGCAGCTTATGAATGGTGTACCACCGGGATGAGCATATTTTATCATTAACTCATTTCATAATAATACTTGTATTCACGTGATTCAACTTCCATCTCTCAATATAATTCCGACACATCCAGTATCAAATGAACTGGAACATTTGAATGCGATTAGTAAAAAAAAAAGATTCCTTATGCAACACGTCGAGTCCATAATTCCATGATGCATCTGTCCAGATAAAACCCATCGTGCCTACGTAAAAAATATGAAATACTGCGCAAAACATTTTCCTCTCGATTCTGACACCTACTACTACAGCTATAGATAATGATCCTCCTTCAAGATAATTTCGAGAATATTAGTTGGTGTGCAAAAAAGTCTAGGAAAAATATGTCAGGTACGACCAAGTGAGTAATAATGATGAACGGGGCAAATTGCAAAAAGAATGTGGATTTGGAGGAGGATGATACCGTATGTATGTGTGAGCATTTTGTTGATGGAAAAGATTAGGAAATTTTTTTAGCCATCCGTTTTTTTCTTCTTCTGAATTGAGAGATATGAAGACGATGATGTGAAAACAGCTTTTGCTTCATGTGTGTAACTGCCTACACGCACATCAAAAGCTTGATGTGTGATATAAGTTGTTACAGAGTTGTTGCTGCTGGCTTGGATTCATGTGTGCATACACTCATGAAAAAAATCATCATGTTAAATGTGCAGTTTACTAACTACAGTGACTAGTCTAGACTCTAGAGAGCTGGCTGGGCTTTTTTCCGATGCCATCCATATGCACACACAACATAGCACCGTGTACACACTCCTGCAAAAGAGTCCATTATTCTTGTGCACCTCCGCGAATGTATTGAACTAGCAACGAGTTTTTCCTCTCTCTCTCTCTCCAGTTGCATTTCAGGTTCTATATAATGTATTCCGTCGTCTCTCACTCCACACTCCAGAAGGGAAGAACAGCTGCTTTGAGAGCCATATAATATAACGGTCCTATTGTTTCACAGTTAAAATAAAACTTTTCAAAGAGTTTTCCTAAAATATCAAGTGATTGCAGGCGTTTAAACGAGTCTGCATCCTCCACACAAAGTTGTAAACTACCGCTGGTATTGTGTCAAGTTTTTTAATAAAGAGAAGGGATTTTGAACAGAGGAAAGTTTGCAAAATATTTATTGTGGAGATTTTTAAACCAAGATTCAGGACAAGACTCTACAGAAGCGTATCGTTTCACCAAAAGGAATCCTGGTAAGCTCATTTTTGTTTATCTACAAGATATATGAATCGAAAAGGCGTTTTATAGTGTTTTTCCAGCGGTTGGAATAATATTTTCTTTGATTACCTGTAATAAGCACGGGCACTTATTGAATAGTGTCTCAGGAACTTGTGAGTTGTGAATCATGTGAAGGAAACTTTAATTAATATCTTGTGCGATATTACATCAGTAATCGTATTAGGTTTGACCTGTTGGGTGATTGCTCAATAATGGTCATATAAATCACAGCCAACGCAGTATCATAATTATATGTATTATCATTTGATTTTCATCATATGCATACATTATCGTTTTTATAGATTGTTTGTCCAAAAGTCAAAAGTATGGTTGAGCTTGAGCTTGACATTTATTCCAGGGACATGTAGGAAAGGTAACTGAACCGTTTAATTTCGCCCACATTAAAATTCCCTATGCACATATAAGCGGAACACTAAAAAATTCTTTCCATCTTTTCGTCGATACTTCTTATCACACACGGGCAATAATTCAATTGACAGAAAAACAGGATTGGGTATGGCTCATGCATAGCGATATTTTGGCTCATGTTGTTTGTGGCTTTTAACTGTGTCATCAAAATTTGTTAATGTTTGAAGCAGTGAAGCAAGTGTCCATTCAATGTTCATATACACAGATGCTGCATGTCGCTGGCGCACAATTTCGCCCTATTAGTTTAAACTCGATTAAATCCGTAACAATTGAAACATATGTTTTTAGACTAAGTAAACTGTGCTCTTTCAATTGGTGTGCTTGGATTTTCAAAATCTTGCCCAGAATTTGATTTAATTGCATGTAGGCGAATATGCCTGCCAGGCAGGCATATTCGCCTGCCATGCCATTTACGGCCATTGTTACGCGGCAGGCGTATTCGCCTGCCATGTGGCAGGCATATTCGCCTGCCCGGCAGGCATATTCACCTACCTAGCTCCAACTGCCTATTAGAAAATAAAGTTCAAGGCTGACTTCTTAGGTATTTGTCGACTCTCATTCCTTATATCCACATTATTATCATTATTATTACAAGTTGTGTGCGTATTTCTCCTCGACTTCGCCAAAGGATGTTGCTCAATATGTGGGCCTTACATACTTGCCAGTGGCCATACAAACATCTATACAGACAAGCCGCAAATGTGCAACTAGACCATTTCAATAAATTATGCATTATCTAAATTTACTTTTGAGGAGTGTGCGGGGAAAGAAAAATATGTGATGATGTGATTGAAGTGTTTGTGGCCGCTCTGTACTATGTATATATGTAGCTTTTCTAAATTAAGACTGCGCCACTCGTAATAGTAATTATGTATGTGCTCCCATTCTCTCCCGCTTTTTTAGCTCCAGTTACGCTTAGAGCACATTAGAGATTGGCTTGTTGATACTAAAACTAATTTAAGATTTCGTAAATGACGCGTGAGTTTTAACTCCAAGCAGACAGGAGGAAATTGAAAAAAGTTAAGGGAGAAAAGTGAGTTGAATCGCAGGGAGCTTGCTCCTACGCCGGTATTGTGCATAAATTCTCAATTTTCCGGAAAATAATGATCTTGAAGAAATGTGAAATGCCAGTTCCCTACATTTAATTGTGACGCTGTGCCCATTTAAATTGGAGTAGCCACTTCATTCTAAATGTGATTGATCTAAATTATTCAATATACTTGGAAAAGCTTCATTTCACATTTAGGTTTTCCTAAAAATCCAAAACTGTCATATTTTGCGAAAAATATGGAATATGCTCATATTTCTCTTCAGTTTCACTCTTTCACTTTGCATATTTACATACTTCTGAGAAAGTCAGCGTAGGTCCAAGATCCACATTTCACTCATGTTTTGTTACGCATTTCATCTCCAAGTTTTATTGCATTGAAAACATTCTGCCAATTCCAATAAAAATATGGGAAAGGACAACAGCTGCAGAATGTATCGTTCCCTTTAAAAAAAAGCTTGTTTCGCATTTCTTGAAAACATTACATTTCATCATTTCCACAAAAACATTCGTATATTTTCCCGTATGACATTGCGGTTTTTAGCGCACCGTCATTAACTTCATCTTTTGGAGGAAAAAAGGTTGAGCTCATTTTCTTCTTGGAAGAAGGAACTTGCTCTTCATAAAAAAATCTTTCTTGGTCTAGTGCTATTTTCGTCATGTAGATACATACACGTTTGCGGCTGCACTTTTTTGACAAGTGTTTCTATCATTGAAATATGAATTGAACTTTTCGGACTTGTCCTCATTCTCCATTTCCAGATCATGTCTGTCACTCCTTCACACGTTACCCATTTCGCGAGACGTGCAAATGTGGTAAAGGGGCCATCATCATCTCTTTTCTCTATCAATATATTATCAAATGTCAACAAGAGGAGAGTGAATGCAGCAGAGGGATATTATTATTGAAGCGTACTTTACATGTGGCTTCGAGTTACAATTCGAGGGAAAGTTACAAGTTTATCTCTATTTTTATTGGAAAAGCCTTTGCTCCGATTCAGCAAGTGTTTATGTTGATATAGTTTTTACGATGATCCACCCGAGATTTTCAAGAGAGAGATTGACTTGAGTTTGACTGAGTGAATCAGGCTATTCGGTTAAGATAAAGGGGTGATGTTGTTTGTTATGATGAAATGATGAACATAAAAGACCGTAAGACGCTGATTTGTAGGTTGGCACGAAAAGAAGTCTGTCGTATTGAAACTCAACGGGTTTTTCTTTGCATGGGAATTTCCGGTCTAGATTTCGGTTTATGAGACATGGCAGAGTGCCGAGATCGGCGGTGTTGTCACAAAATATATATGGGAAAGGAGAAAAAAATATTATAAACTTGGACTCAAAATCTCTATACCGTGACTCTATAAACAGAGCTAAAGCTACATGATGATGATGACTACTATGACCAGCACCGACTTTTGTAGGAGAGTGGATCGGCGGGCAAGAGAAGGAGTCTCATTATGAAACTCGAGTTTATTTACGATGGTTCCCAGAAGGAAGTAATTGAATTTTATTAGATTGGAAATAGGAATTAGGGGCTATTAGTGGCCCTCCTCTGTCTGCTAGGTCCTGTATGGATGGACACGTAATTACATTTGGATATTGAATTCCCCTCTCCATTAATGCACTTTTTATATTTTGGTGTGTGGGCAGGGCCAGGTTTATTGTTAGACGAAGGACGAAAAACGGATGAATCAACGGAAAATGTACGAGTCACAAAGGACTTCCTTAAGTAAAGCGTTTCCTGCTCATTTTGAGCCACTGGTCTACAACACCAATGCGTTATGTGAGTGCATGGCCTGGTCGTTACGTGAAATCCTATTAGGCTCCACGTTCCGTGATATATTTGTGCTGCAGCGTAAGCACAATACCACTTTCTGGACAAAGAGTATTTTTAGAGTTGCTCAAGTAGCAGAAAAACTGCAAAAATTGCTTTTATTGATGTTGTTGCAAGTGCTCAGGTTTTTCCTTACCGGTCAAATTAAGATTAGATTCGAAAACAATGTGCTACATCCAGGAAATCCGGAATGCTCGAATAAGTTTGCAATTTTGTGGTCTTTTGGTCAAGGGTAAAAGCAGTCAGCGGCAGAAAGAAATGCCTTACTTTCGATTATTTTTGCCACGTTGACTTTGCGAATCGGCATTTTGTTTAAGGATTTTTTAAATGATTATTTGAATTATATATGTTTGTGTTAAACTTTATTTTTGGACTGGCCTTGCGTTTTAGTTAGGCAAATTAGCATGCATTAGCATCATTTATCATGCGAGATAATTTAAATGCTAGTAGATGCTTATGTATTTACAACGCAGAGAATTTTCTAGACAAATAGACAAAAGGAGTAAATGGTAAAATGGCGAATCTTCCTTTCAGATTTAAAGTCGCAATTTGGTGACGCACAATTCTGTAATTAATTACATGTGTAGTGTTTTTTATTCAAAACAAATCAACATTTCCTGGAGAAGACCGGTTGCCCACTATTTATTATTTATATTTGCATAATTATTACATACTTTTTGAACCTCTTTATTGCTTATACCTAAAAATTGCGGGGTTCTTTTTCTGCCCTTTTAGATATGTATGGGCTGGAAGGGTTTTGAGGTACTAAAAGCCAAAAGAATTGATGTAATCTGTTGTACATCCCATTCACCATTTTAGTGTTGGCCTAAATTGAAATATTACGCTTTAAAAGATCCATTTGCAGAATTGCTGCGATTCTTCAGGAATATCGAACCGGGAAGTAAATTACCTACCTACATTTGTCAGTAATTGAACGAGACAAACGAGAGAGATGATTTCGGAAAGCACAGTTTTGTGAACTCGACCTAAAAGTAATTGTAGCCAAAGCGCAGCTGCACAATATCCGCGCTTGACTTGAATCAAATTTGCGTCTTAAAGAAGACAATTTCCTGCTAATTTGGTATCTTACTCAAGTGTACAGAGAGAGGTTTCCTTGTGGTTTTGAGATTGCGGCTGCCGACTGCTCATATATGTATATCTTTAAGGCCTTGCTATTAGGACATCTTTAGCATAAAGCAAGCATAAATTTCAGGAAAAATGCAATTAACCATTTCGGTTCGACTTTTTGTTTTTGCTTACATGTTCCACGCTTTTTTGCACTCTTGTCGCATGCGA
>JAHZMY010002430.1:0-11193 GCA_027743915.1 Seira sanloemensis | reverse complement strand
AGAATTGAATGGAGTTGTAACTGCATGAACTACACATTTTGACCAGAACAATCATTTCCTCTTTGGATGGACTTTCTCAAAATCATAAAATGTAGGATGGAATAAAAAGGAATTTTCTAGCATCGCATGCTTTTTCATTTCAAGAGTTTTGTGTTATGAGCAATAATATTTCAGGGAATTTTTGAAAGCAAGACTTTTTGTACTAATTCAGGTCTTCATTGATCTTCTTATAAACTTCATATGTTAGCATAAATCCAGTTGGCACTTCGACGTACTTATATTCAAAATCTTCTTTCTTTTGCTTTAAATTATTTCTTTTATTTTCTAGGTCATCATGATCATACAACATATTTTTGACCAGTCATGCTCAAACAATTACGCTGTTTTTTTTAAAACTATTTGTATATACTTTTGCAAATACATTGTAAAAGCAGGAAATCTAACCGGAATAAACGCATTCAGCCGCTTTCTCTAAAGGAGCACTTGATTTATGTCTTTCGCACTAACAAAAGCTTCGTGCCTCGTGGGCTTGTTGCTTGTTCCGGGGAGTGATCTGTTCTTTGCACGTTTTGGTGTCGGAACACATTCCATTTCCTTTCACCCACAAAATAACTTTCCTACGAAATGAGAAATTAATGATGGTCTCGTTTTGATTAATTGTGAAGCTAATGACTATGAGCACTTCCCGTGGGAGGTATGGCTCAAGTGGGCGTAGTTTCTCTGGGGAGGATGGCGGTCTCACGAGTCCCGGGAGTATTCCAAGAGGGCCTTCCATCACCTCCAGGGATTCGAGTAATGCTATCGAGGGGGCTTCCTGTGGACCTCAGCCAGGTTTAATGAAAAGCTTATATTGGAGTTAATTACCCGAGAAGATATAAAAAATGAAAAGATTTTTTTATGATTTTAGACGATGCAGCAGGCGACCAAAGCGAATACGATGGGTACTCATTGCTCTTAACCGGATTACTCAGTGTCTTTGACCTTCTCATTAAGTCGTCCTACATCTGTACAAATATTATTATGATGGTAGGCTCATTAAATTTGACTACACCGGTTGCCTACATGATGGACATCATCCATGTACCATGTATTGCGATTTGAATAAAGTTACTTTGCTGTTTACTTTGAGGAAAGTCATGATTTCCTTACATGTTTCTGAAGTTCAAAACTAGTTTATGCGTAACATTTTACATGGATGGTCTCTGTGAGAAAGTAATGTGAGCTGCCCTTATAAATCCAAGACTACATATATTTTGCAGGCCTGGAGTATAACATATCACAGTTGGCTGACATTCATCCTCCTTTTGTGGGCCTGCGTCCTTTGGATGTTTCCTAATCAGAGGAGAGCCATGCTCGTCTCCTCCCCCGGCCTAGTAATTTATGCTGAAGTGCTCCTCTTCACGCAATACATTTACAGCCTCAATCTAACGGATGACGAGCTGCCACAGGAGGTTGATGGAGTGAATTTAGCAGAGATTGGACTCGTCAAACCAACTATGAATGAGCTTCCCTTTCATCCTATTCTAGTCAAAGTAATTTAAATCCTGTAAAATATGGTTTCCTTTTGTAGAGTTTCATGACGCAATAAATACATGTATATTTATGAATATTGACAGAGCNACAGAGCCTCTACACTTTAATGTTTTGGGTGACGCTGAGACAATTTGTGATGGAGAAGAAAAATCGCCGAGCAATTATCGAGGATGCGGCTCAAGAGTCATTCAGAATAACAGTGACGACTACGACCACGGGTACGCACATTTCAGGTATACTGCACCACTGTGGTTAATAATTGCACCGACACACCAAAATATACATACATTTTATGCGAATATTTAAAGCTTTATAGGGTTGTTCACAAAGAACACGCCTCATGAGATAAGATGCGTTCTAAATGGCTGCTCAAAAGTTCTTTACGAACATGCTTCTTGTATTTTAGTTTTAAAGTTTGCTAAAGCACAATATTGGATTTTTTCCACAGAGCTTCAACAGCAACGCCAAAAGGAAGAACAGGCAAAACCGACTTTCATGACAAAAATCGGGACTTTTATTAAAGACGTTCTCACCAAATTCTGGATCTGGGTTGTGGCCATTATGCTATTCGTCATTGGTTTAGGAGGAGAGAAAGTCGTACTCTACAGAATAGTCTATATGGCCCTCTTTCTCATTTTCATATTGACCTTCCAGGTTAGTCCTTACTCCATCCACTAACCAGTCATGCTAAAGTTTTTTTTTTGAATGCCAACGCATGAGTATCTACGCCTGTACTTGGCTGAAAAGTGAAAGTATCTCCTTTCTTTGATGTTTGTTTCTTCTTCTTTGATGAGAATTGACTAGGTTTAAAATATATTTTACTTTTCATTGGCAATGAGTACTTCTCTTTCTGTTGCGTGATGTCAGACTATTTTAAAAAACATACTTGAGGGCAATAATCATCATTTTTTTACGATTATGCAGTTGAGTTATAGTGCTTGGCGAAAGATGATGTACGGCTTCTGGCTCACGGTCATAGTCTACTCGATGCTGGTCCTCGTCCTAATCTACACTTACCAGTTTGAAGACATTCCTCAGTATCTCTCCAATTACACTGGCATACCGGATCAGCTGTAAGAAGCTATAATGAGCTGATTTAATGAAATGGCGACTCTAAATAACGATAATGGTTTAATTATACAGACAAAAAGACATTGGTCTCGAAAAGTTTGACACGGGCTCCTTGTTCGTCCGCCTGTTGACTCCGACCTTCTTCGTCGTCATTACCGTTATTCAGCTGCACTACTTCCACCGCGACTTTCTCAAATTATCCGAGTTTATGAGACCGTATGACCGAACTTGATGAATTATTCATAGCACCAAATTATACATCTCTTATGTGGAGGTCATTTTCATGCCTTATGACATTATTTCCTTTCAGGGACCATCGGCCACCTGCAATCAGCTCCGAGCCGGTGATTGACGATGACACGGAGAGACCTCCCAATTTAATTGATGAATTCAACTTTAAAAATTTGACAAGAACGGTTCATTATTATGGGACAAGGCTGATTAAGCAAATCAGTGAGATATACACGATCGTCTCAGAGATTACCTGGAGAGTGCTGGAAATTCATATTATGAAAATTGTCCTATTTTCTGCTCTGGCGCTGACAGTTTTTGATGTATGTTTCGATCAATTGCCGAACTTGTTTAAGAGAAAGAAAGCATGAAAACATTAATCAAAATATTGTTTTTGAATAGAAATGTGCGCTTCATTTTCTTCTCTTTTTGGGAGTCGTGGGTGGTGTCATATTCCAAGCATCTGCACAACGCCTCATGATGCACCTCTGCTCCATTTTTATATCGTTTCTGCTCCTTGTAAAAATG
The DNA here is from genome assembly GCA_027743915.1 of Seira sanloemensis. Taxonomy (NCBI): domain Eukaryota; kingdom Metazoa; phylum Arthropoda; class Collembola; order Entomobryomorpha; family Entomobryidae; genus Seira; species Seira sanloemensis. The sequence goes on along the minus strand of JAHZMY010002430.1, from coordinate 7,830 downwards.
ATCTACCAGATTGACTACATCTCGCATGACTACTGGAATGACAACTGTACAGAATGGAACATCACGAGAAATGATGCAGAGTGGCTCGGTCTGCAGAAAATTGATGGAGGGAGCAACTTACCTAGTCTTTTGAAGGAGTACATAGGTAAGTTAGAATTGCTTGTCTTTTCAGAAGTCATTCTCATGAAATTTTCAATTATTATGTAACAATTTTCTTTGGAAATAGGAATGATTCTAGTCTTGACAGTACAAGCTGTGGTACAAATCCGTCAGAAATATCAACGATTCGTAAATCGTAGCCCTGAACCTGGGATGGGAATTCTTTTTGATGAAATCAAGAGGAAGGATGCAGACCTGAGCTTGACTCAGTGCATCAAATTTCTACTAAATTATGGATTTTTTAAATTTGGGGTGGAGGTGAGTGTCCACTATAAAAATTACAATAACACATGCAGTCGCAGTGAGTTTAAAATCAAATAATAAATCCCATAAAATAGATAACGCTAATTACACTTGTCGCCGTGATTGGAACGAGGCTCGACATATTCTCCGTGCTGTATTCCTTCTGGCTCATTCCAATGTTTTACATGCGACGAGAGAAATTGGCCAATATATGGCTGCCCTTCATCGTCTTTATTTCAGTCTTTCTACCCATCCAGTACATTTTTTGTGTTGGACTACCACCATTTCTATGTGCAGGTTAATTGCTTACTGCAAATTATTCAACAGTGTTGAACTTTATGCTATGAAGTACAAGCCTTTCAGTATCTTTATAACTGTGTGGAATGTATGTATTTTAGAATATCCCTGGAAAGGTTGGGATGTTGAATTAAAAATTTGGCTATACCTCCCAGACGAAGTGGATCCCCCGCTAGCGTCAAGACTCATACGTAACTAAAATTATTTTTAAATGCCAAAAATTTGAGGCCGGAAATTTAAAAAAAATCTTTCCTATTTTAGCCGACTTCATACTCCTCCTATTTGCCTGCCAGCAAAGACTCGTTTTCTTGAAAGAACATCACGCTACTGCTGGTGAGCTACCCGGAGGCAGCAACGAAGAAGTGATGGAGGCGTCCATTACCCCGAATATGAATCCCACGCCAGATTTCCTTACTTCAGCGAGGTAAACATGATTGTTTATCTTAACTTATTAAATAATGTTTTCGAATTTTACAATTTCGTAAAAATCTTGATGTTTTCAGAACACCCCTCGACATTATAAAAAAGTGCATTTTCCTATCTTTCTACTGGATCACTCTTGCAATAATCTTCCTCACGGGAACAAATCGTGTCAATCTATTTGCCTTAGGGTATCTCGTAGGATCCTTTATTTTCCTATGGGAAGGCAATGAGTTTTACTTACGCACAAAAAAGAGCATCATCAAGAGGTAAGTATACATATGTAGATATTGCAGAGAACGCTCTTCTGCTGTCTGTAGATTTGTAAATATAATTTTGCGAACAAAGGCCCCTCGGTGAAAGTTGCTTTCTCCAAATAACGGCAATCTGATTTTGTAGATGGAACTACTTGTTGGCCTACAATGTCTTCGTCATTTTCTCAAAGTCGGTGTTGCAGCTCATTGGTTGTATCTTTCTCGATACACTCCAGTTCCAGTTTTGCTGGCTAGTGCAGCTTTTTGGCATCGCCTGCTTAAATAAATTCAAGGGAGCCAATTCAGGAGGTGTGCTTGACACAGATATGCTGTTGTGCAACGAAGGACAATTAAAATTAATTAAAACTCAAACTATATGATTTCCCCTTAGATGTAATAACTCATTGTGAAGTGCCACACGACGAGGCTGGCCTTGTGTGGGATGGAATTACTTTTGCCTTCCTATTATTTCAGAGGAGAATTTTCAATAGCTACTATTTCTTTCACATCCGCGGCGAAACAGAAGTGCAGGCACTGCTTGCATCCAGGTACATTAACTAAGCACATTTTGTGCGATGGTAAAAATAACTTTGCCGCATTATAAAAGTTTTAGCGTAGTTAGCAACAGCGGATCTTCCTAATTGGACATATGTTGGATGGGGTTTATAAGCAAAGTAGAATTTGCGAGAACATTAAGTTTTAAAATAGAATACAATTAGCTTAAGCTCAGATTTTCAGATGCCATAAATCCGAATTCTTACAAATTGTATTTGTTAAGCTCAGGTCATGCGTGGGCTTTTGAAAGCTCATTGATCATGTATCAAATACAATAAATCCCATCAAGAACAAATTACAATTTAGCAGGCTTCTTCAAACTTTCTAACAAAATATCTACATACGTTGGTGGTTATTAAAGCTCATTTTGTTGTATTAAATCCCGTCTAAAGAGCTTTAGCAGAGTATTACCAACCGCTCCAATTTTCTATTTGGAATAGGGGTATCCTTTTGTGCCACACACATGCCACGTAATTCCATAACAAAGAGCTTTCTTTTCCTTTTCAGAGGAGCTGAGCTCATTGAAGAACTCATGCAAAAGCAAATTCGACAACAAGAAGAAGAGGAGAAAGATGTTTTGGAGAAAATCAAAATGAAAATGGATAGAATTAAAGCGACACACCATCGGAGGCAGAAAGGGCCACAGAATCATTTCGATGGTATGACAAGCACAAAAAAAATGATCTCTTATGAAAGGATAATTGCAAATAAAATTGCTATTCAAACCATTTTGATCGATTTTGCCAAGGGTTTTTGATATTCATGATGCTCATGATGATTCATGATAAAAATGTTTTTGATGAAATATTTCTTGTGCTCGTTTTAAATAACACTGTTGTCTCACGTGTAATGCTAAAATTGTTTAATGGTGGTGGCTGAGTCTTAAGGTAGGTCTAACAGGGGTTTAGTGATTTTTTAGAGTAGCTCTCGATTTGTTGGTTAGCTGCTATTATGAATATAGTAGCCCGCGATTTTCGAGTGCTCGAAACACTCTTTTAATTTTTGTGATACGGAAAATGAATGATTATATTTTGGTTTAATTTTTCACTGTCGATTTAAAGGAGAATGAGTTGTTGGGTACAATGTTGGGTTGGTTGCCGTTTGGAAAATCATAGATCTTGGCTGAACTCTACCGCTTTCTAGTTGGAAATGAAACTAACACGATAACTACATGCTGACTTGAATGAATTTTGATGCATCCTCAATTTGTTTGTTTTTTCGTTTTCATTCCATTTCGTCCTTTTCTTGAATGAATTTATACTGAAGGGACAACAAGAATGGACCCTGTTAGCTCAATGGCCTCCTCTCCCATTTCCATGGATGAGATTGCTGACCAGCCCCAGGATGATGAATCCGAGCCCAAAGCCCCTCTCGCCGTACAGATTTCTATAACGTCAGGGCATCCAACCCCCACCCCTTCCTCGGCGGCGATGACAATATCCGTTGACGGATTTTTTGAGCCGCCGTATGGAAGGCATCCCCAAGACTCCCTTTTGCACCCTCCTCACTTACCCCTTTCTCCCAGTGATGAGAGTTTCCCTGTCTTTTCTCCACCCCCAGAGGGGCAGAGGTTTGGAGGGGGAAAGAGTGCGATTGGGGTGCAGACTGAACCTCAGTCGAGGAGTTTCTACAGCTCGTTGCACAGTCCTGCCTTATCCCACCATACATGTACATAAGTTTATGTGAATGTTTGAATTTCAATTTTGGATTGTTGAATGTTTTTTGGTAGTAAAAATCGGGGTAAATCGAGATTTTCTCGGTTTTTTGGTTTTTAATATGGTTAGTTGGAATTAGCTTTTACGCATGGAATTTTGGTTACGATATTGAACTGTCGATGGTGGATATTTCTTTCCGTTCTGGGTTTTTCTCAAACTAACAAAAGAGTTATTCTGAGTTTTTTTTGCATGTGCATGAACATTATTGAAAATTTTGATATAAGTTGGTCTTAAAAACATTAATGCTTACTTAATTTGCATAATACAAGTAGCCTTTAATTTTTTTGCATGTGCATGAACATTATTGAAAATTTTGATATAAGTTGGTCTTAAAAACATTAATGCTTACTTAATTTGCATAATACAAGTAGACTTTAACGGTTCTAGTAAAATATATTGAATATTGTGATTTTGACATGATGGCGCCATTTAATGATCGTTTTTCTTTCCAAACAGCCATACGATCTGGTGACTATTACATGGTAATTTTTATCTCAAATTTTCGCATCTTGTATTGCATATTTTTGTTATCTTCTCTCAGATCATAAAAATGAATCCCTCTCTGGTTTCAATTTTTAGTTTGAAGAAATTGAAGATGAAGATATGGAGATGATCGATTCTATTACAGAGGAAGATGAGGACAGTGATGACCGCCCACCTGGTTTTACTTTGAGTGAGGTAAACTCATCATCATCAAAAATAATAATTTAAATAATTAAATGCGATAACGATGCATTATTTTGATATTCACGACTAAAATTTTTTTTCACGTGCTTAAGCTCATGAGCTCAGCTCTAAAAAGCGACGTCGAATCTGCGACGGAGATGGCAAGACTCGCACGTCGTTCCAGCGAAATACGAGAAGGAAGTATAACAGAGAGCATTGGACAAACTCCAGGAACGACGACTGGCTCTCTAATTAGGAAGCGTAGCAGGAAAAAGCTCTCCCGTCGAAGTACAATTCAAAGAAGGGTAAATGAATGCGAAAAAGTGAAAGCAATACTTTTTTGTCGAGTTGGTCTGTAAAACTTTTTCCAATTTTTAGAGATCGGCAGCGGATCACACTGCCCCATTGGCCGGTGCAGAGGACTATTCATATTATGCCGGAGCAGCTGGGGATGAGCCACCTCCTCCGTCTCCGGCTGGCTCTTCCGACGATATTGTGGAGGAGCAAGCGCCAAAGCCGCCTCCGTCCCCTACGATAATGAGACGAATAATTGGATACATACGGTTTGCATGGGCCATCTTGGAGAGTTTAATGGTCAGCGCTACAACGTGGCTCAATAAATTCTCGAAGGATTATAGGCACGTTTCCAAATGTTTGGCCAAGGAAAAAATGGTCTTGAAGGTGAGATCTGTTTGGGCGATTTTAATGAGGTTCTTAATACCATTATCATTGTACCACAAAGAAAAAAATCATATTCACGCCTCTTAAGTTCCTGGCTCTAGTTCACATTATTTCGAAATGTCAAGCGCGTGTTAAAGATCATATTTCTGGAATCTGAATTACTTTAATAATGCAAAGCGTTGAGGTATTTCCTTTCCATTTGGACAAAATTATTTTTGAAACATATTCATGTCTATCTGGGATTTACATTACTCTCTACCCACAAGATTCTAGAATACATACCTAAGTATGCCCGATTCCCAAATGCTCATTTGATATCACGAATGAAGAAGTTATAGTCCCTTAAAGCCTTAAAATGAAGAATTTAATCCTAAATGATGCATACACATAGCAAAAAGACATATTTTCAAAACAATGTAATTCAAATAATTTTCAGACGCCCAAAAGCGTACTACAACTATTAAATGTACGAGACGGAACACCGTTATGACTAAATGAGTATAATTTACTTACAGATTGTTAGATTTTTTATTTGAAGCATTCTCGTGCCTGCTTATATTCACTAACAAATAAAATTCATGGTGGAATAACCTGAGTAAAAAGTAGTGATAGAAAAACTACATCTGAAAAAAGATCCATGCTTAAAACAAATGGCGCTTTTCCCCACTTCAATTCTATGTATTTCATCTAGGTTTGTTACGAAATACTTGCATGTTTTTTGTCGTCTCAAGCCTTTCACTTGAGTTATAGTGGTTTTTAATGTGTTTTCCTTCTACTTCAAGAAAGTTTATCGTCAATACTTTGTTTTTTGGTTTTAATAAAGACGACAATACGTAAATACAATGTTTTTCTCTGTGTAGGAACAAGAGCTAGATCAGCTCTTGCAAAATGTTCAAGAGCCCATCATCCCATCACGGCAACCCGAAGTAGAGCTCAGTTTCGAGGATGAGTCAAGAGGCTCAGTGGACGTGGGAAGCAAAGACGATCTAAACACGGTAATTGAGAAACCCTCTCCAGTCAAAGACGTAGAAGAGTTTAAAGGAAGGTAATTTTGACGGAAAGTAGCTCATGTCAAGAGTTTTGTTTTCTCTCTTGTTATGAAGCCCTTAAAGCAACATGTAACAATATCCCTTTCAATCTTGTCTCAAGCTTTGACAGCTTCACTGAAATCGATGAGGATGAAGTGTTTGGGCCGTTCATACACTTTTGCGTATCCGTTTGGTACGTAAGTAGAAGAGATGAAAAAAATAATGGAATTTCTGTTAAATATGATTTCTTTGAAAAACAATTTCCTTTTTTCCAGGCAATGGTTGTAATAAAATACTTGTTCCAGTTCGACTTTTTTCCTTGGAATGAGAAGAGCAAACAAGTTAATACGAAGCCCTTCTGGCCACCTAAAATTCTCGGGATTGAGAAACAGGAGAAGTATGCAATGTATGACGTGATTCTTCTAATGGTCGTCTTCTTCCACAGGTGAATCTTAATGACCAGCATCTACTAGCAATCGGACAACGTTGATGCAAATGAAAAATATGATATATATTTTCCTCTCAAAGATTTATGCTGAAATCCCTTGGTCTGTGGAAAAACAAAGGATCAACTATTGGAAGCGCCGACACATTTCCTAAATCAAGCCACGACTCCACCAAGTCCACCGAAGATACGTCATTAAAGCGCGATGATACGGTGATGTCCTTGAGCAAACAGGATAAGGAAATGAAAGAAGGAGAAAGCGGAGAGAAAGTTCCAGATGGAGAACAGGGAAATGAGTCGGATCAAACGGAAAACTCCACTCAAGAACAGGAAGGACTCTGTGCTCAGGTTTGGGAGCAGTGGCAGGTTTACGAAAGCTTCCAATATGGGCCAGAGTTCCTGAAGTTATGGTAAATGAAAAAAATGATTATTTACAAATAACGTATAGTCTGACTGCAAGGGATGAGCGCCAGTTTCTTGCTGAATGATTACTTTGAATGATGTAGGAAAATATCATTGAAATAATGTCTATCTTGCGTCCTTTATTTAACTCTGGAAATGTAATACTTTTCTACAGTACACAGTTTCCAAAGATGATATGCAAGAATATCTAAAAAAAATTCAATATTGTTTCATTACGCCTTAATTTAATGAAGCCCTTTTGAAACTTGCTTCTTTCCAATTTTCTCATCTCATTCGAATGAAATTGTCTCTTTTTCAGTATACTCAAGTACTTATCTTCGATCAAAGTGTTCTTCAATCAAATTCTCAAGCTGGAGTACAAAGTGAAAGTCGACGTCTACTCGTACATGTTCATGTGCGACTTTTTCAACTTTCTCGTCGTCATCTTTGGCTTTGCATCATTTGGGGTAAACTGATTATTTTCTTGTAAATATCTAGGCCAACGCCTACGTTCCCACCTATAAATACCTGTAATGTGGGAATTGCGCCGTGACAATTACACGAATTGTGAATTCTGTTGAATCCATGTAATTTACAGAGTCAATCAGGCGATGTGTCCTCCTACCTGGAAGAAAACAAAGTTCCAGTCCCCTTCCTCGTGATGGTTATTCTCCAGTTTGGCCTTATAGTGATAGACCGAGCCTTGTATCTGAGAAAAGACATAATGGGGAAATTTTTCTTTCAAATCGCGCTCGTCACTCTGGTTCACATCGCCATGTTCTTTATTCTCCCTTCGGTGACGGAAAGGTATTTTTTCAAAAGAAGTAATGAAATGATAAAAATGTTTTATTTCGAATCGTACATAACAACTTCTACATCCCAAGTACCTTGTACGATTTCCGTATTCGCTTTCATCTAAATCAATTTCACATCTCACCCTTCATCAATTCATGTATGGCTTCTGT
>JAHZMY010002429.1:0-11096 GCA_027743915.1 Seira sanloemensis | reverse complement strand
TGAAGCTCCCGAAGATGGAGAAGTTGAACGCCAAAATTAAGGCCCTCAGGGGAAGGCTGGCGTTTGGCTCAAACACTGGGAGAAAGTTCCACGGCAGGTCTGGTCGAATTGCTGAAGAGAGTCCGAGCAAGAGCGCCAGCGCGTCTCGGCTCAAAGCGCAGATTCTCACGAAAACCCGCATCGTGAAGCCAGCTTTCTCAACTCGCCCCAGGAATTTCCGTCCCGTGCTAGTGTGAAGTAATGGGGTCATATGCTGACGCTCGTTTTTGGCGAGCTCATTGAGAAGGTTGGCAATGTCTCGTTCGCAGTTGTACCACAGGTGAATGCCAAAGCTGTTGAAGGGAAGACCGGAGATGAAGAAGAGTTTTAGACATTTGTAGAAAAAGCTGAACTTCATGAAGTCGCTGAAGACGAGAGGGAGGAAGCAAATGAGAAAGATGATGTTGCCAAGGGTTATGACGGTGTGATATTGATTTCTAAACTTTTGATTGCAATCAAAATAACAGAGTTTGCTTTGTGGGGACTCCCGGTAGATCAGGGGGACCTCTACGTAGGGGAGGAATTTATATTTCTGGAGAAAGAGGGGGAAACGGGCCGATTCTTTCTGGACGGTGTAAATGGGATACATTTCAAAAAGACTATGCATGTAGAGGAGATTGCAGAAAACCGAGTGTAACTAGGTAGTTCAGAAACTTTAAATTGTGTTCGGTTTGTCGCTTACTTACGTCTAGTTTTGCACTGTACACCAAGAAAACGATTGATACGAAGATTTTGATAAGTCAATGTGTACACATTTCATACCAAAATCAGTTCTGTATCTGCATGAATCACAATGCGTCATATGTTTAATGCTTTAACGTTTAATTAATAAATTTAATTTAGCTTGACGTTTAAAAAAGGGTCGAAACTTGTTATCGATTTTGTACACCTTTATCTAGAAATAATAAATGTATGTGATTTGATTTCGTTGATTGGTAATTATTGTAGAAGTTGAGAATGAAGATTAATTTTTTCACGAATCTATACATAGTGGAATGGTATGTGGCGTGGTGTGCCTTTCTTTTGTACAAAATATTTCATGCGTAATTATAAAACTGGACACCTTCAAAAAACTCGCAGAAAAAATGGGACTTAATTTCCTTGGGGAAAATAATGAAATGAAAAGGACATGAGAAATATTTTAAGAGTTAATTAATTTTCATATTTTTCTGTATGTGTGGGATAATAGTAGAAATAAATAATGTTATTTCAGAGTAGACAAAGCAAAGTAGAACTGAACTGGAAAGATTTTTCTGTAATTGCTAATTTTTTTCAATTTTGGTGTATGAAAAGAAATGCAAGGAATGAAGGAAAAATGTTTAGCATTTGATTTAATTTCACTGAGTTTTTATTCAACTGTTCATAATTTCAAACGTTGAAAAAACCTTGTCCGTTTAGGATTAAATTGTTATGAATCAACGCAGAGCAAAAAAACTCATTTAATAATTAACCTAGTTTTAAACATTTTTGTCAGCATAATTTTACTTTTAATTAAGCCAACATTGATTTTCCAATTTCGTCAGCCTTTTCCGATCCAAACAAGTAAGCCACGATGGCCAGAGACCATTCCAATGCCGTTCCCGGACCTCGACTAGTAATGAGATTCCCTAAAACACATTGAAATTTATTTGTATTAATAATTTATTCGGATCTGTGTTGAATTATGTTGGGTCCATCTAAAGAACTCACCATCCACGACAACGCGATCTTCCTTGTACTGATATTTTCCTCCTGCCGACATTTTTTCCTTTGATGTGGGGTAAGTTGTGACAGATTTGCCGAGAAATAAGTCGTTCTTGTGAAGGGCAAGGGGAGCTTAAAAATTATGAGAGGTGCATTAAAAGTTCTTAACGAATGAAATACAAAAAAATTAACTAATCAGCTTCCAAAATTTCTTTTTAGAAATACCTGCGCAAATGGCAGCCACAAGCCGTCCGTTTTTCTCTTGATCTCGTAAAAGTTCCCCAACTTTTACTGACTACTCACAAGATATAATCATATTTTGAAAGATATTATTTGGGCACAAAATTTTCAGTGTAAAAAGGCGCACCTCAACAAAAGCATTGTGCCCTATTCGACCTCCGGGAAGTATGACGGCGTCATAAGGGCCCGAGCTAATCGCATCCTCCAACGACTTTTCCACTCCTACAATGACACCTCTGGACAGCACGTAGTTTCCCAACCCATTCAATCCGGCAACAGTCACCTCAGCCTGCTCGTAAAAAGGAAAATGAACGAATGATAAGCTTCTTAATCTTTTTTAATTCACAAATAGTAGAATTCCTGAAAGTCAGACCCCAGCTCGCCGGAGGGTATCCACTGGCGTTACTACTTCCAACTCTTCATTGTCCTTTGCAACAATCACGAGTGCTGTTTTCCCCATGGCAGAAAAGTCGCTCGCAATTAGCCCAAATTGTAGTAAACGTTTTCCCTGATGCTATAAACTTGTTAAATGTATCAACTGTAAGAACTATCTAATGTAAATCATGAAACTCACTAAATAATTAAGTAGCAACCAACCAGTTTATAAAATCAGAAAGTATTTCTCTTTCAAAATGCGTGTTCTCACTTCGGGTAAATGTTATACGTGACAATACTCAAAATGTATTCTGCATTATCTTGTATTTGTCCAAAGAATGAATGCCAAGTTGGCATCATGTCTGACTTTTGTGTGCCGTAATCAGATGAATTTGCAAGCAAGCAAAGATGTGACTGGAATGGAGCTGGATGTTATCATGATGATAAATTTACATGCAAAATACAAAACGCGTTGTTTCATACCTCTTTCATACCGCTTTAAATTTTTGCTATTCATTCCAAAAATTATCAGCGACGATCAGGTCTAAATGAGACTATGCGAGTAACCTGCTCACGCTTGTTATGAGAGATGTGATTGAATATCTGACGTGATTCCATACATATGCGTGACCTTGACTTCTTCTGTGTATAAAATTGCATAAGTACAATACCTTTACACTTGCTACCCAATTATTAGATACGACATTTAGTCAAATATAAATGGTGTTTACGTTTCCTTTCATTCATCAATTAACCTAAATTATTATTTTTAAATAACCAAAAAATTATTCACACGTGATTAGAGTTTGAAGTCAGCATTTTGGTTTTTAAAGGTACAAAATCGATATTTACAAAGAAAACTACCTATATGTATATTACCTGACTTTCGGACTTTCTGAAGTATGCAAATTACATTGCCCTGCAGCTACTTAAACCCACCGTCCCGGTTTTGGCCCAGACATGTGCTGTTAATCTTCTTGTCTATATACAGACTAACTGTTACGCAGAAATCAGCAATTATTAATGAAACTTGTGCAAATATTTTTTGCTTTTGCATGCAAGGGCTTGAAATATTATGATGTGCAATGTTCCCAATTCAGTCAGTTCTTCGACCTGTTCAGATTCAGATACCCGAAATTTCTCTATTCGCCCCACATATCTCCATATAGCAATGTCACATAAAATATTATTTTGCTTTTTAGGAGTTCTAAAGCTTGTCCTCGCCTTATCATTACCCACTGATGAGGCAGCTTACGAGCGAGTCATCACAAACTACACGGAAGCGGCAAACGGCGTGCCAATCGACTTCCGGTACAATGAGACAAACTCGCCCTCCACAGAATTTTTAATCAGCGTCCCTGGCTGTCCGAAGAGTGAGTTGGGGATTCCATGGGTGTACTACGGCTCCCCCGCCAAATGTTACCTTGCTGGAGAAACCGGCCCTTGTGGGCTAGATCAGAAGCTATTTGTCCAGCTCGGCTCTCCAACTGGAGTCTGTAACTGCGCCTGTTTTGCAACGTCGGAGGATGGCATTGACACCGATTTTAATTTTAAGGAGTTGCAATTTTGTGAAGAAAATTCGAGAGAGTACGTTTTTCATCCGTGGCTGAAGCGATGCTTCGAAGTATATGACCAGGTATTCAATATTATTTTTATGGTTTAATTGTTATTTGTTAGCATCTACCATATTTTTATTGGAATTCATAATCAATCGATAGGGGCCATGTGGGGAAGGCGAATGGCTTGCCAAAGGGAAAGGCTTTGAAGCAACGGTGCAATGCGAACTTCGATATTGCCCAGAGGGTCACATCCCTTCCAAAGCTATGGACAACAATTCGAATCCTTGTGTTTCGACAAGACAAACTCCGTTCTTTGCTCCGGCGGTCATCACACCAAATGACTGTGTGGATGGAACTAGCTACAGCAACCTTTTGCAGAGGTGCATTAAGGCAAAAAAGAAGGTCTCACCTTATTCGCCAATTGGAAGATGAAAATCGCTTGGGGGAACTCGTGCAATCATTACCTAAGTGTTTTGCATATCAGGTTTTCAATCTGTGTATTTTAGGTTGCTATGTATGGTTGCGGATAAAGTTGAACGTAGTTTTTTATGAAATTGATAAAAATACTGAATGAAAATGTGCGTTTAGCTACCAGCTAAAATTATGTTTTGTTAGAATTAAAAGACAAAATGATTGTGTTATTTTTAGTTTGGTCGAATTAAATACTTAAAATGACGGTGGCAGGGTAACTTTGATGTATAGATAGGTAGACATGTACTTAGATTTATTTAAACGCGCATTTAATTATCCTTTGTTTTCAATGCCTTGGAATTGAAGTAACACAATTAGATAAGTTGTAATCAGTCCGGCCAGCTACATAAATAAAAAAATGGTTACATTTCCTTGGTAAAATTGTTTTAATGAATATCGTTCATAGTTTCTCAAACCGATGTCAATGTTCGTCTGTTGACGGTGAAATAATTTCCTGGGGAAATTAGCGGTGGATGAGATTGAATCCTCGCGTGAAGCATAAGAATCTTCATACGACAGAGTAAAAATACATTTTTAAAAAGTTATTACTTTTTGTGAGCCCTCAAATTAAGAAATTATGTGGCACAAAAAATCTACTAAATCACCGAGTTGGTTGCTGAAGGCTTCACTTTCTCCAGTACCTCATTCAGGCAACTGCAACACGTTTCAAGACTTAGTGCCGCCTATTTTTAGAAATCATCCATTAAACATTATAAAATTAGAAACGTCACAAAAATTTGCCTGTAGTTTACCTCATCCTTAAATACCGATCCAGCATTACAAACCAAATACTGGCCAAAGGGATAATTAGCCACTGAGAAAACAGAGGCAATCCCCGCCGTCCAATTCCCTAACCTTATCCAATTCAAAATACTCAGAATTTGTTGTGTGAACACCGTCGTAATGACAAACATCCACGAGATGATGGGCACCTTAAACAGCTCATTGAACTCCTTCACAAGCCCTTCCAGCCCCTCAACTTGGGACACCAATCGAGCCACTTTCTCTTCCAGCCGCGACTTACCAATCTCCTCCTGAGCAGACCTGCTCCACTCAAATCTCAGGCGCTGGCAGTTGGCCGCGAGCACTTTGAAGCAGATCTGGAGCCATTTGACATACGAGATGAACCAAAGCGCAAGGAACGTCGCACCTGTGCACATCACAATGCCGGTGAGGACGACGGCCTGCAATACCAAATACTGCTCAAATCCCAGAGACGAAGCTATTTTCGACGGGACGAAGAAGCAGCCAACGCTCGCCGCAGCCAGAATTGTGATGAAAGTCGCATTCCATCTCAATCCATTCCCAGTTTTCCGCGCCATCTCACAGCCGATACCCTCCGGGCCTTCCTCCAGGAGCTCACACGTGATGGCATTCATCCGCCTCTGGAAGGCTTGGAATCGCCTGTGGAACACTAGGGGATAAAATCGGATCGCCTTGAGGGTCGTCGTGCTGACTGTAAAGATGACATAGTTAGTCAGCCTGTCGGAGGAGGTGTACTCAGCAAACATTTGCTCCATGAGGGCAGCATCGGCGAACTCAATGGCGACGTCTCGCGTAGAGAAGATGTAGACAGCGGACACTTCGAGGGCTATGTGGCAGGTGATGAGGAAGGTGGGGATGTGGCAGCAACCTAGTTGAAGCTCGTTCTGGGTGTCGACACAATATGCGATGTAGCCGCCGAGTTGGCAGAGGAGTGTGGGGAACCAGCAGAGAGAGCGGAAGGAGGTGCGGATGCGGGAGTTTGCTTGCGCGCTGCTTCGTTTCGATGGGGTTTGGGTGACGGGTAGAATGGACTTTTGCTTTCTCTTGGCGTCTTTCATAGGTGAAGGAGGGTGAAATTCTTTGTCCTTATATAATTATTTTCAATTTCCCCGTTTAATCTCTAGCTTCATGATGAGCATGTGAATTGATCTTTTTTAATAATTTAGCTTTTGCGTTGATTCAGCTATAAAATACAACTTTGACAAAATACCGAAAATAAATTACAAAAGCGTCAGAAAGGGGTTGTCAATTTATTTGCCGTAGCAAATTAATTTAGCAGATGGAATTGAAGAGAGGACATTGTTTGTTTTAGGAAAATATAGAGAAATGTAAATGGGCGTAGTTTGCTGAATATGTTTGTATTCACATTGATTTAATAATCAGAATTACTTACTCAATATCTATCTACCCATCTACATACACTTTTGCGAATTCCTTGCATTTGAACGGCAATGACAGGCATATCGGTCGTGAAGAAATGCAAAAAATGGGAATATGTATAAGTAATTGTAATTGTTAATGTACGGAAAAATTACATGGGGCAGCAACAAAATCATATTCCCATTCTCCCGCATTCAGGTCGATCTAGCTTATTGATTTAAATGATTCTAGATATTTTTGATTCGCCATGAAATTTCGAGACCAAATGATACGTCACCGCCTGATATGAAAACCACTCCAAGGTGTCGACCGCCCTATCATAACTGAGTCCACAACTTACTACGCACAAATAATTTCAGAATTTTATGGCCGTTGCAATGTTAACATGACGAAGGCCCTGATTGATAAGCCCGATAACTTTGCAGTTCGTGGGAAAAGTTTTGATTACCCGTGATTCCTGCTGTGATGCATGCAATGTGTAAATAACACTATGTGTACTAAATAGTATGTAAGGAAAAAAAAGTTTTTTTTGAAGGTATCGAATCTTATTTATGTCGCTTCGCTATTTACCTCTCGTACACATATATTTTACTACCGACCGTCATTTATTACCATTCTAGATTCTGCAGGTATAGCTCTTCATCGTTTATCAAAAAGGGACTTGAATGAATGAATACTAATGAAGACGAAATCCTTTGAATTCTTGTACTTTATTTCAAGATTTGGTTTATTTTTATACTCCGTCGGGTAAGTAAGTAACTATGGAGCACCAACTTGATTAGAATTTACCCAAATTAGACAAATTCTCTCTATGCCGAATATGTAAATCTAGCTAATCTAATCAGAAATTTTGTTGCCAGCACATATTTACAGCGAGCATTTAGAAGGGCAGACTGAATTAATAGCTGAGCGAGTAAATGACGAGGCTCCGAGCACACTTTAAGACTTTTAGCTGCCTGGTCCACAGCCGACATTGTTGGTAAGTAGGTTGCGACGTGAACCAGCATTTGTGATGTCGTAGTCGACCCTGGACGATTCCAAATAAATAATTATAAATTGTAATATATATATTTTTACAACTGATTAGTTTGGAAGTTGAAGTGCAAGTTGGATGGGGACGAAGGTGGGGCAAGGGCAAAATTGGAGTCGCACAAAAGACGAGGTAAGCTATTGCAAACTGCAGTTACCATTTAACATACCAAATTATTGAACGCAATTGGTGAGAGAGGTGGGGTGGTGTTAGTGACACGTACAAGTTTTTTATGAATTTTGTTCACCATTTTTTAGAATGTAAATTATGCTAGTGAGGTTATAATGGCTCCGAAAGCACCAAAGCAGCTCAGGCTCGAATCGGAAGATGATGCGAGGTCGACGATTGGAAATGTGCCCTGCCCGTCAGCGGACATCATGTGGCCTATGGTATTTGAGGAAGTTGTGAAAGTTCTGGTGACACCCACACAAGGTCAGTTTAAATTAGACCCTGTTCTGACAATGCTACCACCCATTCGTTTCATAAATCATATTCCACAGTTACTGGTGACCGGCGGTACCTCCCGATCCATTTAACTTTGACGGACATCACCTCCATCTGGTTCTCGAACTATCAGGTCTACTTCAGGTGCTTTGAGAAAACGGAGAGAGCAGAAGAAACGGACTTACTCCCAAATGGGATATCCGCTCTGATGAATGGTAAGCCGATACCCTTCAACCAAGATCACATCCGGCGCAGTCCGATTACAGCCTCTATACCCATAAACATTACGGACCGTCTCATCCTGTTGGGAAATTTCGAGAACAAATTGGAGGTGTGGATTCAGAGTCCAGAAGGACCCGAGCTAGGTTCCGTTTTTAAGGTTGGACTCTACCTATGCAAAACCCAGGTTTGGACCGAGGTCTTGCAAAAAGTCGTAAGCAACCCCAGAATTCCGCGGATGGAGACTATCTTAAAAGTTAGAGAGGTTTTAAGAATTGACGAGGACAAAGACGTGGACATTGTCTCCTCTCCAGAGCTAGCTAGGGTTCCAGTGATCTGCCCATTGACAAAAAGGAGGATGAAGATTCCATGCAGAGGTAAGATGAGATTTATTTGTATATTTCACTAGGCCATTTGGATGATTTATTGGGGGACTTTTTTAACCCGCACTTTTTTTAACAAAGGTGTGAATTGTTCACATTTTACCTGCTTCGACGCAGGTAACGTCCTTCAACTCCATGGAAATGGTACGGGACACCGGATCAAGTGCCCAATCTGTAATCAAATGCTTAGGGTACAAGACCTGCGTATCTGCAAATTCACCGACAAACTTATTCAAAAACTGGGACTGAGACCTGGAACTGGGTCTATTTTGGAGGTGAAAGTGGATCGAGATGGGAATGTGAAGTGGGCAACGACCCCCGTTATAGTCGTTGACGATATTCATTAATTTGTTTTAAACTACTTATATTTACATTGACACATTTTTGTAACGTCTATAGTTTTTGTTTGTCGTAATAAAATTTCAGAAACAGAGACAGATTTATAACAAAGATTGGCACATGGCGTAATGTATCACATTTTTTTGGTTTAAATATTCAGCGCATTTAGTGAAATTAATATTAGTTAGCCGTATTAGATATATTTTCACCCAAATAAATCTTAAGTGCATGTGGTACATGTTGCATTGATGAGAATTACGTCCTGGTTTTTGCGAGATCCTTGTATTTGTATGAAAACGATCAAATAGGTTATTGCCAGACCGATTAGCTGCAAAGTCATGATAATTATCTCAAAGTATTTATAAAATTTATTTTGAGATGTAATGGATAAATTCATATGTAAAAGAAATAAATTTAATGTGTACCGATGTCAGTGTCTTTCTGCCAACTGTAAAATAGTCTCCGGGGGAAATTGCAAGAGGACGTGACTCAATTCTGTTATGCAACATCAAAATCTGCAGAGTTCAAATGCATAATATTTATTATATGTAGGTGGTTGCTTAAGCTTCCGGTCTACGTTTCTCACATTTTATGTCGTTTACTTCTTACCGAATTAACAGTGACAATGTTGAAACCTTCACTGAGCTCATTTAAGCATTTACAAAGGCTTTCTATATTGCCTCGAACCTATGAAAAATTAAGTAAGATTAGATTTCAACCCATGCAAATTAGTTTAGCCAAGAGTTAGTTTTCTCTCACCTCCGAAGTAAATCTGGATCCATAATCAAATACGTAATAGATTCCAAGAGGATATGTGGTAATGGTGCTGAGGCAGGGTGACTATTCCCATAAAATTGCCCAATCTTATATAATTAATGGCACTCAAAATCTGCTGCGTGATCACAGGTACGGTTGCAAACATCCATGAAATCAAGGGAACTTTGAACAACTCGTTGTATTCCCCCACGAGACTTTCCAAGTCTTCAAACTGCTCAACCAATTTAAGCACTTGAGAATCCAACGAGGAGCAGCCCACTTTCCCCTTAAAACTTTCCCCGAGAGATCGGAAATGAACCAAAGTGAGAGAAAGGTGCAAAACATGCAGCTGAACACTCCGATGACATAGAATCCAGGTAGAATAATATTTTCCGGATACTTCAAGATGGAGACTGCTTCAAAGTACACGATTGGAAGGGCGGAAAGGCTTATCATGCTTAAGAAAAAGATTTTCCAGGCCATTTTCTTCGTCTTCGATTGAAATTCGCTGACGGTCTGGTAATGCGTTTGCCTGGTACACATATCCATCTCGTCATCATTTTTTAGTAACTCGGCAGTGATCGAATTCAGATGCTTGTGGAAATCCCTGAATTTCTTGTATTTCAAAATGGGATAAAATCGAATAATCTTTTGTGCCGTTTCGCTGACTGTGAATGCCGACAAAGTGATGAACCTGTCTGCTGCGCTATACTCGGCAAATAATTTCTCAGCCGTGGAGGCATCGTCGTAAAAGTTTGTTCCGCAGAAGACGTAGAAAAGCATGGTGATTTCCAGAATTAAGTGAATGGCTAAAGCCAATGGAGGAAGGCGAAAGAGAGACAAACGGAGTTCGTTGTCCCGCTCAATGGAGTAGATGATGTAACCTCCCACCTGGCCAAGGAGAGTGGGGAAGGCGCAAATGGCAGTGAAGGTCGAGGTTGTCTTGGAATCATCAGCAGAAATCTTCTGAACCCCCCGATGACTTGATTTGGATGCCGACGAGTCGGGTAAAACCATCTTCCCGAGTTTAGAAGGAATGAGTTGGGGTGTATTGAGAGTAGCCAGAAGAAGGAATGTAATTTATTATAAAAGTCGAGTGAGTCATTTGCTAAATGAAATTGTTTCCCATTTTTTAATTCACTGGGTTGGAAACTGCATTGCTAATTACTACTGAAGGCCAAGTATCTACTTATCCGGATGTCGTCATTCCAAAGCATACTTCCGGTGACTTTATGCACCAGTTGTTACATCAAATTTTAGTGAAAAGCAATAGTTTATTATTTAAATTGTTTTGCCCACCGATACAAGTACTTGTCGACTAACTTTAGCGAGGGCTGTATACAACTTATAATCTCTTACCTCTTTGTGTAATTTTGCGCAACGCCGAACCTTGACTCCAGCTGAGAATTATCA
>JAHZMY010002428.1:0-10083 GCA_027743915.1 Seira sanloemensis | reverse complement strand
AATGGCCGAAATGTGTATTCTCAACTTTCCAGGCACAGCAGGAACAAAAAGTAGTTTCTCCAGGCAATTATATATTATCTATGTTGAATAATTATTATTTGATTCGATTTCCGTACAAATCTAAACAGCTTTGCTTTTTAGTTAGTTTTCAACTTTAAAATAATTTTGTAGTTTCATTACACATATATTGTATATGCATTTAATTTAATACATGTTACTGTGACATGATTTCTTAAAAAGTCCATGTCTATTTTGTAATAATTAATATTTTTGTTCTAGCTAATTTTACACATATTCGTTATATTTTTTTATAGATTCACGCGATTTTAGGTAGAAATGATGTTTTGTTTTTGTCGAAAGTCAATCATTCATGAAAATACTTTTAAGAATTTTGATTCTGTAAAATCCTTAACTAATGTAATTATATACGTATGTAATGTATTTAGTATGGCACAGATGTATGAATAATTAGCGTGTCGCACCAATTTATGTAAATGTTGCCGACACGACACGCAATTAATTTGAGGTGTTTACCTAATTATAAATTACATAAATTGCATGTTGAAAAAAACGAGCATTCTCTTGTTTTCGAATTCGTACAGTTAATGAATAGAGAATACCGGTTTAATTTATATATAATACATGGCAAAAACATGTTGCTTATCATGTATATTAATTTTTATACTTTACTACTTTTGTGAACAATTTTGAATCATTCTAATATCACAAATAAATAAATTAAAAAGTTAGTTAAAAGGGCTGCAAGGCCAATTTCAATCTCGAAAATTATTACTTAATTTCATGTGTATTTCGAATGTAAATCAATTTTGAACTCTTTGTTTTGTTTTCGTTGAAGAATTTAGGGAAAGCAAGAATCAATATCAATAATTTTTATAGCATATCGTTAGATTTTTTATTACCTGCATACATATGCATGGCGTGAGTTATAATTGGAGTAGTTCTAAATTACTCCGAGTCAGAAATACAGTTGACTCGCTTTTTTTACTAAATATATGATATTTACCAATAATTGATAATTAATTACTGTAAAAAATGTTTTCATATCACAGTTCCATTCATTTTTCATCCTTCTCTTTGAGAAAACAAAACAAGTGTGAATCATAGTGAAGTTAATTTAATTATCATGCTTTATTATTAAAGTCAACTGTTAAATACATACATATTTAAAAGTGCAAAAGCCACTTACGTCCAGCAAATATTCGGAAATGATTCATTTTCATTCTACTCTCAATGAGTAATTATTTATATATAGGGTGTTTCGAAGATTTCGCTCTATCATTCTGTATCTACGAGTTTTACAGCCACGTTCTGCAAAATTTGATTCAAATTTTTCCTGTTACTCCAATGTCACTATAGATATTTTCGTATAACAAAGCATGAAATGAATTGTCAAAATTTTGTAGAACAGTGCTTGTACACCAAGAAGTAAAATTTCTATACGAAAAGTAATTGTAAAACTCAGTTTCCACGTCAATTTTAGGTGTACTAAAATGATAGAGCGAAATCTTCGAAACACTCTGTATAATAAAAATGAAGTCAATTTTACAGAGCTACAAAAGCTTGGATATTATAAATTTATCTAGTTTAATTCATTAACGGTTTAAAATATGGTTTGAGTTACTAAGGTTATACTTTTACATTTATGGTAAATACTTATGAGTTAGAGATAAAATAATTGTGTGATAATATCAGAGTTGAATACTGTTCAAAGAGTTCTCAAATACTCAAATACTTAAGACATGTCTCATTGCAAAGAGAGATGATGATGATGATGCTATTACTTTAGTTAAACATTAAAACATGAAAATCGATACCATAAATATAAATTCAATGAATCATGGGGAGATTTCAGTGCAGCAGATTATATTCCATCGTTGTAATTTGCAAGTTCCTTCATAAAATTATGTCGTTTTCAAATGTTAAACGTTATATACAATGTAAATGTATATTTTTTTATTCAGTGGAAATACCAAAATTAATTACTAAAAATTGTTGTTTGGAATAATTTTCATAAAATGCACCATGACGATACAACCAAAAACAAATAAAGTCCCAGCTAAGATTAAAAACCTCCAATAAAATCCTCGCTTGTAAATAGCATGGGAAGACATTGCCAATGATCCTTTCCGAAATTAGGCGGTAAATTTTTAAAAAAATCAAGTTTCCACATTTTATCATACAACTTATAATCCTTGACACTGAAACTCCCCAAGAGTGAACACATGAACAAAACCCCACACTTTTAGACGTCGAACTCCCTCGACTACCTTCCCTCCCAGCCAACCTCCTCTCGTCACGACGTGCCACTGCTACTCCCACCTCCAGCACCTCCGCTGCTGCTTCCCCTCCTCCCATCGCCATCTCTCTCGGGCGGCGTCGACGGTGACTGAGACTGAGACTGACCGAAATGTGCTCCTTGGGGCAAGTTCAAGTTCACCCCAATCCCAGGGAGCTGGAAGCTGACCCTCCTCTGCTCATTCGCACTCATACCGATCTGCCTCTGCTCCTCCCCTGACTTCGGACTCCCTCCACTCCCTCCCGCACTCACAGACTGCACCTCCTCCACAGTCTCTGCAATGGAGGTGGACAACCTCCTTCCTGTCACCGGGTTAGCCATCTCGTGCCTCGGGAACTGCCTGGGGCTGTGGCTCTTGGAGTGCTGCTGGGTCTGCTGGGACCTCAGGGAGGTGGGACTCGGGCTCTGGGGATAGCTGGGAGAGCCCTGGCCCCCTGTGGACCTCGGGCTTTGGTTGGAGCCGGTGGGGGAGCCGCTACCGGGGTCGACACAGCTCATGCTGTGCCACTTCGCCCCGGTTAAGAGGCCGGTGGTCGCTGGAACGACGTAGAACTTGACGGGCTGCTCGGACATCTTCCTCCGGCCGAAGTGGGCCATGCCCGCGGGGAGGAGGAGGGCGGTGGGCGAGGAGTTTGTACTGGAGTGGTGACCGCCGACCATTGACGTGGAGGTGGGAATGCTGGCCATTCCCATGGCGCTGTTCGGGGAGAGAGAGATACTGGCGCCGGCGGAGGGGCTGGTAGGGGAAGGGTTGTTAATACTGGAGGAGGAGCCTGGAGCTCCGGGCGAGAGGCGGAGGGAGGGGGCGTCAGACAGCTCGTCGCGGCTACGGACGCCGACGCCGGAGCTGAGTCGACGGGGGACGATTACCAGGGCGATTCTCTAAAGGATAACAGGGATGTATAATTTAATTAGTCATTTATTTATTTATAAATCAGAATACTTTATATGTATGTAGGAGCACATATGTATGTCTAATTTTTAGAAAAATAGTTAATTATGTACAAATTATTTCATGAAAATAGTACTTGAGGTCAAATTGATTATAGTAAAAAGGAATTTTTTGATGAATTGATTTTGCAATGAACTATGGGGATGATGAGCATATTTACATAAGATCTGTTAGCGAGTGGTTTTCAATAAATTAGTTATTTTCGCACATTCGAACTCCATCATCTATATATAATTATTGGTAGTTTTACATGGCTTAATTAAAAATTTTGCAATACGTAATACTTATTTAAAAAAATTCAAAGGCACCGTTGTCCACGAAATTATAAAATTTAATTTCAATTATTTACCGATTTTTTAAATAACTGCTTTCAATAAAATACATAAAAAATAATCATAATTGCAAAATTAACTGAGTTGCCATAACCCAAGCAAGAAATAACTAACTAACTGCAATTGTATTAATAGCTTGGCCAATCCAAGTAAATAATTCACTAAAATTCTTCAAGATTAGCAACTAAAGTTAATTTATCAAACACTGCTGATTACACTAATGACCATATTTAATTCAATTTATCGAGGCTGAATAATTCTTCACTATTAAATTATAATTATTTCAGTTTTATTCAATTAATTAAACAACACTGACCTGCAATTGGACCCCCACCCGGTTTCCTCAAAATCGGACTCGTGGGGTTCCCGGATTCAAAGGACCGTGCACCGGACACACTTCCGGCTCGATGACGACTTCATCCGAGAAGAAGGCGGATTGTCGCACCAGCCTTGGCCTGTTCGTGGCAATTTTGGCGGACGCCTCCTCCTCCTCGATTTCGTCGTCGTCGATGTCCGGCACTCCTTCCTCGGGGGGCTTCAATATAGTCACCTGTGTCGGATACAAGAGCACAAAATACCAAATAAATAACGGAAAGTTTAAGTGTTGGCTTTCTGCCCAGTCACCGGTTTTTCCAAGTGAGATGGGAAATGCGTTTTTTAGAAAAAATCCCGAAATATCCCAAACTAGCCAAAACGTGCCCTGAATGTATTACAATGATTGTCTCACAACGCCCCAAGCCTTCGAATTTTTTCTCACTTTTTCCATTGTGTATGTGGCATAAGAGTTTTGGGAAGCTGGCCTTTGGACCTCCAAAATTGTTTTTACCGGTTTTTTTCCGATTGCAATATGAGGTGAATGGAAATAACCAGCAAACGACCGAAACAGGGTTTGGACTCGAGAAAAAGAAAATACATCCTGCATATATAATTTTGCACTCAAAACTTTCCAGACCAAAACTGTCCCAAACTAGATAACCTCGAGTAGCTTGATAGGAAGAAACTCAACACCTGGGGCATTGTGAGACAGATAAGATGAGACGTAATGCATTAAAAGAAGTTTTGGACATTTTGGGAAGTTTTACGAAGGATATTATTTGGACAGGATTGATTTTGTACATCGGAAGTGGAAAAAACCGTTTCGCTTTGGAAATATCCAACTCTAGTTCAAAAGGGGAAAAGTATTTTTCTTGGGAAGATAAGCATATTAGATAACCCAACTCTCTCACCTGCTCTTTCTTCGGCTTTTTAATTTTCACCCGTTTCTTCTTCTTCCCTTTCTTCTTCTGAATGGGATTCTGGGTGAGACTCGGCTTCCTCACTGGACCAGTCTGGGGCAGGATGGGGAGCACCTGGTTCTGAATAGTGTTGGCACTAGTTAAGGCCGCCATCTCGTCATCAGAGTTCTGAATGGGATTCAACGGCTGGTGGATTATGTCGGCGCCTGCTGCCGAGCCAGTGGCCACGGCGGCAGCAGCGGCTGCTGCAGCGACAGCCGCCGTGCTCGTCGGCATCGTTAGCTTTGGCCTTTGACCTGCAATTTTAAAAACCAAGATTATTTCGGATTATCACACAGCACACAGCTGGAATTAATGACACTGTAATTTGGTTGGCAAAGTTGCTCTAAATAAGTGACGAGTGTTGCTCATTGTACGACAAAAATTGTTGGAATCTGAAAAAAAACTTAAATTGTTGAATATCGATAAAAATCCGGTAAATACCAATTTGGATTCTAACTGTCCAAAGCTGCAATGCCACATATCGTCGGTGTGACCTGCAATTCCTTTTTTGGCAGACATGCAAAGGCATTAATTCATTTTTTTGCAGACATTTAAAGGCATTAATTCCATTCCAATGTAAATGCATAGGAATTAGTGCCTTTGCATGTCTGCCAAAAGTAGAATTAGTGCCTTTACATGTCTGCAAAAAAAGGAATTGGTGCTATTGCAGGTCACACCGACGATATGTATGTATGTGCATTGTGCATATCGACTGTGAATTCGTAGAATGAAGCATATTCAAAAGTTGTCGTTTGTAAAAAAGGATGTATGCGAAAACCTACGCTTGAGAAATTCGATAAAGAAGAATTTGGTAAGTGTACTACGGTATTGTAGAAAAATAACGGTTTATTTATAAATTTTAATCAATTTTGTTAATTTTGATAAAATGTTAATCAATTTTAATGTAACCTTTTCTATGACCGACAGAAGAAATAATGTAGAATTTTTTAGAACCAAATTTGCAATAACCCCTAAACGTCAAGTGGCGTTTTTTTACCAACGACAACTTTTACATATATCCCATTTTACGAATTCATAGTCGATATAATGCTTTTTCCGCTACACCTACATTAAATATTTTTGCGTAGGATGCAAAAGGAATATAAAAAACGTCTTTAATTTTTGTACGTTGGTGCTCTTGGTCCTTTAATTAGTTAAGCTGTTCAGCCCAGCTCACGTCGAGACCAGGATACCAAAACATTAAAGATGAGAACAAAATGCAATTATTTAAATCACAGGTGGTTTACGCGCTTTTATTTGGCATGCTCAAGGAACATGGTTCATTCGGTTCATGAATTCTTTCATGGAATTTAAATTAGCTAATTTTAGTTGAAAAAATTTGTTTCACAGATTTATACTCACTCTCACAATTTGTTTTTGGAACTTTGAGTTTATACGAATTAAAATAAACGTCAAGTTTAAGCTACCTACTAAGTGAAGATACTTATTTCAAGTGGCAAATGAAATCAGGGTGACGTCTTCGCTCGTCAATGTCAAGTCGGTCAAAAATTTTTGGAGTTCCCAGCTACAGTATTTCCCATTTCCCAAACTTATGGGAAACATCTTTCCCGGGAAAAATTTCAAAATTCCCAAACCGCCCGAAAACGTTCTCAAATGCATGACATTATTTGTCTCATTATTCCCTCAGTCACTTTCTACTTTGGAGTTTTTCGAATTTTACATTTCGTATACATGCATACGGCATTGAGTTTTCGGACAGCTTTTCAAGCAGATATAGGTTTGGACGTCCAAAATGGTATTTACCAACCTTAGTTTCCACCATTTTCAACCCTACTTCTAGCAATGTGTAATCAAACGCGAGAATTTTATTTGACCTTAGCTGATTTCGTACCTTGAACTGTTATCGTCACAATGTGCAGTCAAAAAGTTAATTTGCATATTTGAACTTCACTGGCTCAGGCGCGTTAACGCGTTCCAACCTGTCCACAAATGGGAAAATAGAGAGAGCGGGAAACTTCAAATGAAGTAAAACTAGATATGCACTTGAACTTGAATTGCCGATTTTGATCTCTTATTTTTAAATTTGCATAAAGGCAATTAAATTAGTCAAAAGCCATTCCTCATTTTTCGCCACGTGTGTGAAGTGTGCACTCGGCTGTAATTAATTAGATTATTATGACAAGGGCAAAAAAGATACAGCATATTGAAATTCATTTCCTCATTTACAAATTTTCCCCTTGACTTTGATATTTGAAACCTGAGCAATCGCTATATAATCGCCGTCAACTGTCAAAAGCGAATTCTTGCAACAGCTGGTTTTTATGTGTAAATAACCCTTTAATGGCATTTTGGCGCGAGATATGAATCAGCGAATCAAGTCTTGATATTTTTTATTTCAAAAGCTCGCTGCATATTTTCACTTTGTTGTTGCTTTGTCGTTTTTTGAATGAAGATCAATGCCAAAAATGGCTGCACTCCCAACAATTATAATTGGCTGATTGTTTTTCTCAATTAGATTTCTTCTTTAACGGTTCTATTGACCACGAAGGATGATTTGAATGAGAAAAATATGGTTGATTAATTGAGCCGTTTTTTTGCAAGGGGATGAATGAAAAAGTGAGATTTTAATATAGTGCTACAGGTTATAATAGAGTTTTAAAAAAATGATATTTGACGTATCTTCTTGTCCTCTGAGAGAGAAATTATAGTTTGCAAAATAATGTTTTTGCATGTGAGTTAATTAATGCGTATTTAACTCGTCATAAGCTTGTTTCACACTTGTTGCCAAAAGCATTTTCGCGAATAAAAAGCTTGTCTCAAAAAACGTGTTAGACTTAACTTGCGAAAAAGATGTATTTTTGGTGGCTTGTTGTGAGATGTGAGCCTCTGAATTTAAATGGCTTATCATATCATATCAGCATCGATAAATGCTGAATCAAATTGGCTGCGAGTTTTTATTATATGAGAACTCGTCGATGAATGGAAAAAGTTTAAAGATGAATTTAAAAAAATATTATTTTTAATGTGGCGCATTTTTACTGCAACAGCAGTTGACAAAGGGTCGAAAATAAATGTTTAAAAATGAATATAGGGGCTGTTCATTAAAACTGGGAACTGTAAAGTTGTCTCTAGTCTTCGTAATTAAGACTTTTTTTATATAAAAAAACTATGCTCCTTCTCTACTATTACTCCTTCAAAGAATACGCATCTGAGATTGGGAATAATTCGATGGAGCCAACTGAAAACTCAAGTCGATCTTCAAGCGAAAAAAAACTTACCTCCAAAAATCACTCCCAAAATCGTCAACATTTTATTTGTTTTATTTTTATTTGTCCGGAAACTTTGAGAGCTTCAAAATTACAAAGACAAAAATACTACTTATCGTAATTATTTGAAATGATAGCATTGAGATTTTGAGTCATCCCACACAAATGCAGGAATGCCCATTTGTATTGTCATTTTACGAACACCCCCTTAAATATGTATTTATTGACTGTGCTATATTATCTTAAATGCCACCGATTAAAATGCAGGTAGCGTTATTCATCTTTCTTTTTTCTCTGTTTGTCATGTCTTTCTATTCAATGGCTAATTTCCTTCCTGCATCTCATCAAAAAAACTTTTTTTTAGCTTTTGGCGATATTTATTTGTTTGCAAATTGTTATTGCTTCTTCTACGTTTTGAATCTCGATGCTGATTGCAGTCGTCGCTGCAGCATGCAGCAAAATACAATGTATTTTTTATGTGTTTGGTATTCAACAACATTTAGTATTGCAATTGGCAGTTTCGCATAATAATTAGTCGTCCTCACCCTAGAAGACACAAACAAGAGAATGGTCGGAATCTGGGGAAAACTGGAATTGGTAAATACCGGTAAAAAATTTAAGGTAAATAGCATTTTGAACTCCGGCAAAACCTGAAACTGCTTGAAAAAATCTATCCAAATCTCCAATGCGATAAATAAAGCTTGAGAAAAAAATCCATGGCTGGGGCAAAGTGAGACAAAGTATGAATGTAATGCCGTTCCAATATATGCTAAAACAGATAGATCTGATTAAAAAACATCTATAGATACATATACGGTTGGAATTCGTAATCTAAGAAAATTTTTAAATACCAGTAAAATCAAAGGTTAGGTCATCATTTTCGTCATCAGTCCAGCCTTGCTGCTTCAAAAACTGTTCATATAGACAACCTAACAAGTGAGCTTACTCAATGGCTTGGGCATTGTGAGACAAAAATACTTAACTTCTACGCATTGCAGAAGGTTTAGGTAGTTTCGCACTTCGCACGCGGGGAAAGTGCTTTCCATTTCCCACTGGACAAAACCCCAATCGCTGGGAAGAACCCCAACTCCAGAAATGAGAGCATGTTGTGTTATTGCCAATAATCGAAATGTAAGAGCGAAAACCTAAAGCTGGGAGGGATTTGTATATTTTAATACTGGTTTTTCTCTCTTTCTCTCTGGCTCTGGTCGAGAATAGGTTTTGAGTTCAAGAGGTTTGTAGTTTGTATGTGCATACACACGTACACAGTTTCAACCACAGCTGGGTACTTTACTAAACAAAATGATGATGATGATGATATGATGAGCCTCGTATGATATATACTAATTTGCATGTGTGAAGGTGCGTGCATCATGAACTTGACAAAAAGTGCAAGAGAGAAAATGAAGACGAAGACGGTTTCAACTCTAACGTGATTTTTAGGAGCTGACGCACACACGCAATACACAAGTATAATTATTATTTGTGGATTGTCTGCGAGCCAAAATCAAAAAAGTAAAATATTTGCGAGGGGAAGGCGAAATTATGTTTGAGGGCACTGTGAGAAAGCGTTGTGTTGGTCCTGACGAGACGAAAAGTAAATGAAACCGAAATTCACATTTTTACCTTTGTACTTTTACTTGCACCTTCGTTTATGTTGGTTTAAGTAAATACTTAAAATGTCGTTTGAAAAGAGTTAACTTTTCAATAAGTTTTTAATGTCAATTAAGATATACACGCCCTCATGAAATATCTTGACTTCGTGACCTATAATCCGTTGAAAACTTAAGGTCTACATAAAAATACATTTGGACTCTGACATCTGATGCGGCTTTTCTCATCAACGTACTGTAAAATTGAACTCTTTTTCTGACTTGGCATATCGTTCTCTGTTCTAGAGTTATAAAACCAATTTATATAAAGTACCCAGCTATATGCTATTTAGACTTGTGCGCGGCTAAGCCGAAATAACGCTTAG
>JAHZMY010002427.1:0-14430 GCA_027743915.1 Seira sanloemensis | reverse complement strand
AATGCGGAAACATATGCAAATTAAGAAATTCTGGGCAAGCCAGCCTTCCAATCTTGCTCAAAAAAGGACCATTCGCCCTTCGTACAATTCATATTTCTCAAATACTACTAAAACAAAAGTGAAACGCAAATAACTCCGAAAACCCGCAAAAATTTGTTTTGCAAAATATGATTTGGCAATGATTTTAAATTTTCAAAGCCTTTAATATTTAGCCTCGACCAAGATATACAAAAAGGAAGACCTTGACAGACATTTTTTTGGAAACAAAATGCACAATGTGTCTAACCCTAAATAACTTGACATACTTATGTATAACAAAAGGAGAGGAGGTTGAATATTGAGAAGAGAACGCTTCTTTCTTGAAGCTTCCAGAGCTGTTAGGAAAAGAATGGTTAATTAAGGCAATCAATTTATTTCGAGTAGGTAGATTTTTTACACAACGGAAAAATAGAAGGATGGATTCGCAACCGGAAGAATTGGCATGGGGGAGGATGATATAACTAACAGCCTACTGTAGGATAAAAAATGAAGAAATCTCTCGACTTTTTCTTTCAAGGAAGAACTCTTCCACTGAGGAAAAGAAGGCGTTATGCAATCGTTAAGGGAAGAAATGAAATACGCATAGTTCCTGGAGGGAAGCTATTTTATCAGAGTTTAGCAAGTGCTGGGGCTAGGGCAACCCACTCACGGGTATTTAGAAAAATAAAGATACCTATGTGTTTGTTTCTTGCCACTTGGCAGACTTTCCCGGCTGGGGAATATAATTCATTGAAGCAGATTGGCGGAACGAAATGTGACCATTACAAAAATGATGGAATTCTCGACATACCTTTAAATATACAATTTATCTATGAAACGATCTTTTAATAGAATGTTTTTAGAATTGGTTGTAAAAATGCTATTTACTAAATGAGAAAGTCAAAAAGGCCAAACGCTCAAAATATCGGTGTTCAAGGACTGTTTCCATTTGTAATAGTAATTTGGTAAAAATAGACACAATTTTTCTTCCAGATTTTTTTTAAATTTCTGATATTAAAAAACCCAACTGAAATCTTAACCTTATAAAAATACCTAAATTGTTGCGAATGAGTTTTTTAAGTTTCCTAGGGTTTGTCTAATGATTTCCGGCAAATCACAGATGAGTGCATATTTATATGCAATTTTCCACAAAATTTTACTAGTGGCAATTCTTATCTAAAAACTGTACATTTTTAAATGTTTTTCGACATACAAACATAGTTTCAAGCTATTACGTAAACAAAACTTCAACCCACCTACAAAAACCGAATTTGGTTTGCCCTAATGAATAATAATGTAATTTTGCCTTTATCAACGACCATCGTCACATCACCCCATTCAAACTGTGATTGCATCTTACGTCACAAAACATTATTCAACAGTTTATATAATTACATTGCTATGTATGTGATTGCATATATCATCGGATATTTGTACGAACTCAATTGATTCACAGCCTTCGCGAATTTTCCATCCTGTCTTTGCCACCTAAATACCGACATAAGTTTGTACTAGTCACAAACCCGTGCATAATAATAATGTTTAATTAGTATGAAAATGTGTCAAAGCCAACTTATGAAGGGATTTTATTAACGATTTTTGTCCCACTCAAAATCAAGTGCACTTAAAGATAGATGGACATGTTTGCTTTCACCCTCTTTTATTTTCTATTAGCCATTAGCGATTGTGTACAGTCAACCGTCAAAAATTGAAATGAAGTTGGTGAAAGTCCCCTTCTAGCTTCAGACTTTGGATATTAAAGGCTGCTTCTGCCAACTGCCAACCCTCGCACCTGCTCAACCAAGAAAATAAAATATAGGAAAGTCATGCTAATTAAAGCAAACAAATTAATTAACGATGAATTTGTGTACGAATATGTAAGTATATGCACGTTTTCAGCCAAATTTGAAGAAAAAAAAGTAAAACAACGTTTGAGACAGTGAGTCGATTCGGTGTGAGTGTAGGCGTGTTATGATGAAGTTGTAGTCGTGTGGTACAATGTGCACTATTAAATAATTTAGTAGTAGGACCCGGGGAAAGTGAGAATTTCACGAGTAGATGACGGTCGGATAATACCCGGATAAACATTATAGGCGGAATATTCTTTGGATGGGAATGAGTGTCCTTCGATTAGACATTAGCCCACGCATTTTTTGTTAGAAAAGTTCTNTTTCACGAGTAGATGACGGTCGGATAATACCCGGATAAGCATTATAGGCGGAATATTCTTTGGATGGGAATGAGTGTCCTTCGATTAGACATTAGCCCACGCATTTTTTGTTAGAAAAGTTCTATTGTGAACACTTTTAAGCTTTAAATACATGAAATGCATAGTAAAATTGTAAAACAGTAAAATAGCGTTTTTAATGGCCAGAAACTTGTCAGTCACAATTTGGAATTTTCATTTTCAAATTTTAGAGAACGTATTAGATTTTAAAAAAGCAGCTGTAAAGCTAAAAAATAAATACTTAACCTTAACTTTATTACGTTTAAATTGATTTTGAATAATAGTATTCTTGTTGAGTAAGTTACATAATTAGGAAATTGAAATTTTGGGCATTGCTGGCATCCTCCTTAGATTGCTTCGATATAAGGTAAAATTCTTTGACAACACAGATATGTAGAACATCTACAAACTTGATCGTGTCGAAGCAAACTCAAATTTACTCAAACTCGAAGTAATTCATGAAAAGACTACTTCAAATAATTATTTAAAAAATACAAGGATGTACGTAAAACGACATATTCCTTACAATCAAAACACAGAGTATAAGATTATATGCCTTCCACCAAGGCAAACAAACTGGCTCACAATTATAATAAAAAATATAACTACACGCGGTATTAGAACTATAATACGGTTTGTTGCAAACCATTTGATGACTCACGATGACACAATTTTTAAAAGTTGTTCCGTCAATGGATGCTTTCACCGTAAAACAAAGTTGTTCATATGTGCAAATGTGCATGTGTTCGAACATTTAATGCTTTTATTTCATACGTAAAAAAATATTCATGGGAATTGATTATAATTGGAATACCGCATGTATTTAGATGTACTACGATTACCATGGTCAGCCCCCACTCGTTTTAATTCGTTTTAATTGTTTGTTTAAGTTCGGCGGAATGCTTTATAACCCGTGTTTCTTAGGAATGTGCCTGTTTATGTACATACCTTAATCACAAACTTACTTACAAACACTAATTTTGCATACCTTAATTTTCCTCTAATTGCTAGCCAACGACGCTAGCAGCATTAGGAGATTTTAAGCCTTCAAAAATTTAAGAGCGTAAGAATCATTGGGGTTTGAAAGTAAGATTTTTCTTCTCATTTCCACAGTTTACGCCGACAAGAAAATACACCAGATGAAAAGATTTGCATAAAGTAAAGATGGAGAATATTGGTTTACTAGTAAAGTTATTTTAATTATCTTAATAAATAATCTTGATAAACGCATACACGGCGTGTTGAGCAAAAAATGGCTGGGTTTGCAAAAAAAACTACGAAATAGTTCCGATTCTTTAGGAAAAAACTTCAATAAAAGAGAGCTTTTGGTTTCAAACTTTTCACCTTTTCTGAACTTGCAGTTTACATACATACGAAACAGATATAATAGAGCCCCCTAATCATTAATATGAATATTATTATTTACATATTATATTCTCATCTACGTAAAATTTTGCGTAAACATGCAATTACGTCATCAAATCAGCCAAAACTCTCCAGGTAAAACTTGTGATCTCGCTCTTTTTTAGTTTTTTTTTTGAGTGATCTGTCTGTATGTATGCTGGCTGAACCTAAAAATGTTAGGGTTTAGGTCATAAGCTAAAAGAAACCTTTTGGAATTATTGGAACTGTATCATGGGATCATGAGACTCGCAACTCAACGTCAAACTCAACGTCTGTCAGCAGCAGCAGAAGCAGCAATGTATTTCTCTTTTATATAATTTCCATCTTTAATAAAACCCACTCTCATTTTTATATATCAGGTTACATTCTTAAAATTATAAGTATTAAATCAAGACATGGGTTGCAGTTATCTTTTTAAAAATGTATACAAAAAATCGAGATTTTGAGGGAAAACCTCATTATATCGCCCTCATGAAGATGGTTTTGAGACGTGATATGGTATTAGTTTAGTTTTTTTAGAGCTTTGCGTTTTGCACCAACTTCCCAGGAATTGTCAAAAAAGGAAGAAGACATGAAACCATGAGAAAACGAGATTTCCTTTTTGCTCCAATGAAGAAAAAAAACATTCCATCGAGTGAGTAAACAAAACTTCATTCACATTCCACCGAAAAATATCCCAATGCCGTTTCTCCAGGGCTAGTCTTCTTCTCCAGGAGAAGACATGGGGCCTTGCAGTTCTTCAAGAATTTTAAGGAAAAGAAGAAACAAATTATTATGGCCAATGGGAAAATGAAAAAAGTGTAAAGTTATATGGTTTGAGATTTGATAAGTTTTGGGAAATGTTGAGATAGTGCCATGGGGCAGTATCTTTGAGGCTTCTGGGTATGTATGTGAAATGTGAACATTGATCAATGAGGAAATGAAAATTAATTTCCACCCAGAAATCAAAAACAAGTCAAATTATAAATGAAAAAGATTGTTCCCAAGTAAGGGTCCTTACGGTTTCTGGAATTTGCTTTGAAGGAAGAAAGGAAATGAAATATTGGCCTGATTTGACCATCTTTGATGTAAATATGTACATATTATGCAGATCAAAAGGTGTTTTAATTAAAGTATTTATAATTGTGAAGGTCGACGATGTTTTCCGAGAATTTTTATAGGTTATATCAATGAATTATGTGAATGTGAATTGGGGAAAGGCCAACCTTGATTTTGATGAGTTGTCTTAATACGTAATGTAATTAAAATTATGCAAAAAAATAATTCTCTCTCGAAGCTCAAAGGAATGATATTATGTCATGGCAGTAATTAGTATTTACCTTTATTTGTTAATGGTATCCAACAGGGTCTTGAAAACGGGTATATCACAACACATCATTTGCATAAATTTTGGTTGATTACAAGGATACGATATTCTTTCCTAGCTGCAAAGCAATGGATATCCCGTGACTAATTTTACCAGTGGGATGGAACAAGCCTTTATCTCGTGAACAAGTCCGAAATTTTTAAAACTGTCCAAAACATCCGTTGAATGCTTTAAATCATTTGTCTTACAATGCCCCGAGTTTTGCCATTTTGTATATGGCATTAAGGTTTTGGACACCTTTGGGCAGCTAGGTTTTTGGCAAAAATTGTATTTACTGGATAATGAGATAAAGTATTACCATAAAAACTGCCACCAAGTGAATCTTCCAGTCAGAATGCATTTTTATTACAGGCAGATACGTAAGGGAATCAAAATTAGTGGAGTGAATGTTTCAAAGGTAACTAATTTTCTTCAAATACTTCTACAACAGTGTATTTAATTTCGTGACAAAATATTAAAAACGGTCATTTGATCTTGATTTCTCAAAGTTTATCCGATTGTCGGCTTACCGGCTACCAATGTGACGTAACAAATCTGACATCTGCCCACAGCGAGAATTGTTTAGGCTTTGATGCTTATCAGTGAACGTCTTCATGATAACTTATCATTGATAAGTTAAGCTAGTAATACAAAGAGCACACTTTGACAATACGCTTATATTTAATTCTTAGAAGATTTACCGCTCACATTAATGTTACACATTTGTTTCAAATTTAAAAATTACGACTGTCTTGAAAAATTGTAATACGACTTTTTTGTCCTTTTTAGTATTTTCTCCAAACCTTAAAACACCAAATATCCCTTTATTTAAGACACCTATGCATATTATCAATCCCTATCCCATTAACGCCTTCATACTCATCTTTATTCTAACTCTAAATTCATTTTCTTACTTTATCCCAGGCCTCGTCAAACCATCAATAACACTATAATAATAGAGTCCAATTTCTAATTCCAATAACAATACCAAAAAATGCAAATTAGCACCAGCACCAGCACCATAGTGGCCCGCACCCATACACGTCGTCATATCGCCCCATTCCCCATCTCCCAAGTAAGAAAAGTCCAGGGTGACTTTCACTTTGCCTGTTGACTTTCTCCCTGCCTCCGTCCCTTGTTGTGTCCCTCTAATTCATCTCGCACATCTCTGGTCTCCAGCCAAAAGCTTTTCCTTTTTCCATAAAAAAATTTCCACATTTTTTCCTCAATCTCCAAATATTTTTTTCTCTAAATATTTCGTGTGGGAGAGGAGAATGAGAATCAAGCGGAACCTCCATCGTCCATACAACATAACTGCGTCTCTCATCTCTCGCCTCTTGCTTTCACCACCAGTACCAGCTCAGAGAAAATCCCATTTCTCTAGAAAAGCATTTCACATCCACTATGTACATTCAACAGCCACCGTTTTCCTCCCTGGCCGAAAAAAATCTTGTTCCTCTTGCTTCACTCTTCCTTCTCCACTCTCTTCAGTCTCCAGAAGAAAGGCACACGACAGACAGGACAGGCACGCTCTTCTGCAAATGACACACACAACACGAACACGAGAGTTGCTGTTGAGAAATCGTATTTATAAATACTAAAAACCCATATTATTAACGTTTTTATTAATAATAAACAATATCGGATCAAGAGCCGTAAGCCATAAGAAAGGGGGAAAATCGAAGAGAGGTAAAAAGTCCAAGAGCCTACCCGGGCCAGAGTCATTCCTGCAACAGCTTCGAGACGAGAAGAAGAAGGAGAAAGTGTCTCTCTCTCTCTTGACTCAACAACTTTCACCACAGGCAACTTTCTCCACTTTCTCTTTCGAATTAGAGAAAAGGCTGTAAATTAGAGGAAGGAAGGAAAAAAAAGTTAATTAGTTTCTCTTTTTTTATATACCAAGGGGGAAAATTGAAAAATCTTGAGTCGACTTTGAGAAAACAGAGAAGGAGATTTGTTTTTTGAAGGATTTCAATAGGAGAAAGTAAAATATATTTTGGCCACAATGAAACTGAACAAGATTGAACTGACCTGTTGGAATGTGACGCATCTGGTTTGGGCTGTGGCTGGGGTCGTTGGGATATTTGGGGTAATTGGAGGCTCTGCAAACGCGGCATCCGTCGCCCTGGCGCCCAGTCCAAAGCCGAAGGTGTCGACGCCCAAGCCCAGTGCAACCAGCGCTCCTTACGGTATGCAATTGATAATACAATTATTTTTTATAATTTTAGCCATAGCATTATTTTAGCATAAATCAACTCTGCTACGACAGTGTAATTTAATATTTTATATTTTGGGTATTAGTCCGGAAGTCCAGAGACACCCTTGGGGTGTCCGCCACCTCCGCCCCAGAGTCGATGGACCCCGGCCAGGAGCAGTTTGGCTCGGGTGGGTCGTCATCGTCACTCTCCTTCCCTTATCCTTCCTTCAAACACAAGTACCAGACGAGAATGGCGAGGTTCCACGGGGGTCAGTCGCAGCCTCAGACGAGGACCTATTCCATTAGGTCGATGGCATATCCAAGCCCTGTTGCTAGTATGATGAGCGTCAAGTCAAGCGAGGTGGGGAGGCTGCCACCTCCGATGGATGAGGCGGGGG
Organism: Seira sanloemensis; assembly: GCA_027743915.1. Taxonomy (NCBI): domain Eukaryota; kingdom Metazoa; phylum Arthropoda; class Collembola; order Entomobryomorpha; family Entomobryidae; genus Seira; species Seira sanloemensis. Next base: position 6,841 of record JAHZMY010002427.1, on the reverse strand, counting down.
ATGGAGAGCAGGATCCGACTTTCACACCTTTCATTAGTGCACGTAAGTCAATCACTCATTAATCAATCAATTAATTAAGTGTAACTCATATCAACTCATTGCATACATTTTTAAAAAAACACCTTTCATCGTTTGCCAATCCGAAAAAATGATTATTAACCAGGTGAAAATAGTATGTGCATTATTCGGAATAATTGGCAAATTAGCGAATTGGGTCTAAATTAGCATATTCCTTGGCTCGTGGATGCGATTTGAACAATTTGAGCTAGTGCATGGATAATGAATCTCATTTTTTCCATTTTGGGGCTCTGAATTTGCATATAACGAGATTGTGCATAAAGGCATAGACACTTGGTGCTTGCAAAATTTCGCAAATTGTCGAGTACGCTGGAAAATAATAATTGAGTCAAGTGGGGAGAAAATGGCAGGTAATTGGGTTCAAGCAAGGATATAAAAGTCTTTTAAAAGGTCTGTGAGTCCAATTTTGGCATGATTAGCATCCTATTACAACGAGTTAAAGAGGCTCTGGGGAGAAGTGAGACTTGACGTAGGTATACACATGAGAGAAAAGGGAGCTATCCAGCTACTTATGTAGGCTTTGGGTATTGCGTCAACTGGATGAATCCAACAAGAGAAAGCAATTGGCAACGGTTTCCAATGAAAAAGCTCACTCTTTTCTGATACAATTTTTAGTAATCTTTTCAAAAAAAAATATCACCGTTTTATCAAACATGCAACTAAATTAACACAAGACGACGAATTAAATTAGTTGTTAAATAACCTGTAATATGGGAAAAACAGGTTAGATAGCAAGTTTCAAATATGATCGAGCGGAATTACTTTTTGTAATGCAATTCAAATTGATTTTTTTCAGTTTACCTGGAACTATTTTTTCTGATACAATTTAGCCTATTTTTTGTCAAAAAACACAAATAAATTAGCTCCAACGTCTATAACCTTCACGCATCTGCTCGTTAATAATGAAATAGTTCGGTGGCAAAATTTCAGACAAGGTCAATAAATCTATTCGACCTTCCTAAAACCTATTTTAAGCCATGTAAAAAATTACATATGCAAATCCAGCAGCAGATTGTAGTTGTTAAATTTCCCCAAAAAAATTATACAAAATTTGCATTACATACGTATTACAAAAGAAAGAAAAGACGCAGTTCTCCCTTGCCTCGACTTTCTCTCAACTTTCTCCTCCCTTAAAAAAATCTACATAATTTCACTTTTGGGACCACAAGAAGCAAACAAGTTTCGAAAATAGATTTCTCCTTCCTCCCAAAAAAGACTCTCTTCCCAAATCTCATTCTCAATCATTCTCAATCCCATGTTCAATGTTATTGTTTAATGAGACACAAAACACAGAACACAGAATCGCAAAAGAAAAAAAAATCTTGTTGCATCTCCCCAACCGTGACTGCCATCCTATTCTTATTTCTCTTCATATTGTCCTCGTCTTCAGGCCCGATGTGGCCCATCATCATCCACGTGGGATTTGTAAATGGGAGATAATGTATCACATAATGAGGAAAGGGGAAAAGACTCTCTTCTATTACCTCGGAAATAGTAATAACATACATTTCAATCGATTATCAACAGGCCAAATATGTACCTATGTACATACATGTATGTATATCTTATCGTTATCACTTTGACAACTCGAGATGCAATATGTATAAATGCATGTACATTTTGCACATGGGCTTATCCCGATTCTCATTTTGCACCAGGATTTTTTCCTCTTTCTCTTCTTTACAAATAAGTTTTTTGGGGGATTTGAGACAGAAATGAGAAGGTCTTTCTCCGAGATGTGTATGTATGCATGTATCTCTGGGTGAAAAGTGAGTCCCTCGTTACCACCACTACCAGAAACAATGTGGAGCTAATTATGAGAGGCTATTCAGAAAAAAAAATCGGGGAAAGGGAGAAAACCATGGTCGATCAGAAAGTCTTGGAGTTTTTTTCAGTTTGTGTATTCGGTGAATACCATATGAATGAAATGGATGTATGGACGTCATTGCAACAGGACTCAGAGAAAGACTCTACAAGTTTGAGTTTGGAAAGGATGACGAAGAAGAAGAGGAAAAAGTTTGTTATTGACAAATTGTAGGGATGTACGTATTTGTGCAATAGGGAAAAAGTGGGGAAGGAGGATGAGGATGGAGTTGACGTCGCATTTGTGTAAGGACGTATGGATGTGTTTATGACGATGATGATGATGACCCGAAATGGGAAGAGAGAGTTTTATTGCACTTAGTTACATACTTACATACATACTTGAGGGCTGGGGTAAAGCAATTTTACGATTTGCAAAAAAGCTAAAACAATTTCATATTTCCGAGAAATAGCCAAATTCAAAATCTAAACAGATGAGACATTTTTTTCCTTTTCTTTAAAATCAGCAGCAAGACTAAGATTATAAAAACGTCCGTCTAATTATAAAAAGTAGGGAGCTTCTTCTTATGTATTTACATATACATAATTATTAGGTGTTAGGTTTTTATTGTTGGCATGGACTGAGCGACATCGGAATCAATAAAATATTTGCGTTTTGAAATTTTCAAAAGTAAAAAAACGCATTTATTAAAACAGCAAGGATAGATATAACATTTTTTTGCAAATTTTTGCAAAAGCAAGTTTTTTCCAAGGGAAACCCCATAAAACATTCTGCTGAAAACATTGAAAACAATAGCTTAATATTTTCTCCTGAAATTTCAATGAGTGGGAAAAATATACTCTAAACAACCTTACAAAACACATATTTGCCTAAACACATACTTTGCCAAAACACATACTAACCCTTAGGAACCAAATATTTAGGCAATTGAAAACACAGTATAATATATAGAAATACACTATTTTGTTCAAGCCTTTTTACTTTTACACCTTATGCCTTACGACAACTTCAGAACACAAAAGCAAAAGCGCTGTCAAAAAACAATTTTAACATTCAATATTACATAAAACTGTGAATTGTGTGACCCCAGAGACTACAGGAACACTATGGTCAGCAAGAAAATATCCACCACTTCACCTTCCGTCCACCAAAGCCCATAATAATAATCTTGTGTTTTCCCCAGCACTTTCCAATTTCCCATGCGAGAGCATTGTACATTTCCTGCATATTTTATTACATCATCATCATCTACAACATGAACATACTCAAAAAAAGACGATTTCCTACTTTTCGGTCTCGTTGGAAATATCATGCTTCCCACTACTTATTATAAGGATCAGAAGATCAGAACATCCAGCAAAAGTACATAAATTTCTTCCGCTTTCTCCAGTGGTCACGGGCTCTCCAGGTGACCGTGTGACATGCATATCATCATTCTCCATTTGGCCTTTGGCTCCACTTAAAAGATTCATAAGAGAGCAAACAACTCTCAACTCACAGCAGACTTGACGATGAGATGATCGTCGGTTTTGACCACGAACCACTGGCTATTTGCCCATTGATAAGCTGCACTTCCTTTTGTGCTGCTCATAATCAGGCGAAAATGCCGCAGAAAAAATACGAATATATATGTATTTATCCTGGTGTAGGGCAATATTGTGGACGTAGCTGAATTGACACTGAATTTTTAAGGTGATAACTTCAAGTATCCGGATTCGATGTGAAATTTCGAGTAGAATGTAATGTGGCATATAATTTGCCAAGATAACGACTGTAACTTTATAATTTAGCGCTAAACGTTGCCATATTTAAAGATTTCTCAATCAATTTAAAGTAGAATGGTATTTTGCTTATTCATAATTATTATTCATAATATTTAACTCATAATTACCTTAGCGGTCAATTTCATTGCGTGACGGGGCATTTGAATTTAGCAAATTGCTAAATCTATTTCGAGACGAATGACAAGCTATTTGAATATTTTAATTATATAATGGTTATAACCGCCATTATCCGTTTAATGGGGATGTATTTAACATAAATAACTGGGTGCTCGTCATTTTCTCACAATTGTCGTTAATTTGAAGAAAAATTTTCGATGATTATTGATTATTATTTTGGCCGTCATGACATCAGTTATAAAAACTCATATCGATAAGCTTGAATCCCAATGAATTTTTGTAAAGGACCTTTTGGACACAGTTGTTGAAAGTTTTGTTAAAATCGGTTTAGGCATTTTGACTGTTATCGAGAGCATTTGACGGACAGGGACAGACGGACAAACATTTAACATGGCCAAAGCTGAATCAATACTTCAGCCCTATGCTCCAGCTACGTCATAAAGTAGGATTTACTTATAACACCCACGCACACTCATATCAAATCATCTAATCCCCATAGCGGATCGTCATGGGCCATATCTCATGAACTTTCCATCTTCCAGAAAAAAAATTATGTAGCTAATTTTAGTTTAATTTGCTTTTGGTTCTCGAGGGTTGCATACAAAGAACGAAAGAACTGACCTTTTACTTATACATGCGTATGTCAAATATTTTTTCTCACGATGGGATTTTCTCTCTTTTCTCCTTAAAGGTGCGCTAAGCAACATCCCTCAGTTTTTCCAGCATCTCCGGGACAACCTGGAAGCACTCCAGTTCGACGACGACGAGGAAGAGCTGGGCGATGACAACGAGATGAATGTGGAACGACTCCTGGGGCAATCTGGGAACGGGCTGTATTTGTATGGAAACGAGGAGGATGGGCTTCACAGTCCACATGCACCAGGTACATTATACAATACATATGCATTCGAGCAGCATTTTTGCAAAAGCGATGATTTTTTTGCAAAAAAAACTATGTATGTAAATAAATTCATAGTGGACACAATTCCGGTGAAACGGGTTAGAAAAGACTAGCCGGAACTGGAAATGGGGCAGTATTTGTCCAGTTTTTTTTTGGCATTTTCTTTGTGAACTCCCTTTTTATTCCAAGAACTGTCTCTCGGCAATTAAACCCCGAAACGGGAAACGTGACCGGATGGAGGATGGCGGATGAAATATTTAGCTCTCATGTTAGTGTTTATTTAGGTAGAAAAACTACATTAATTATTATACAAAGGCTGGGAAAAAGTGGTTTTTTTCTTTGATGTTGCGAAGACAAAAAAAACATGGCATTGTTGCATATCATTAGGCACTCATAAAGAGAAAGTCTGTGGGGAAAGTTACCTTTGTAAATATTGGCATGGAAAAATGATCAAGGTGAACGTTAATTTACCATTATTTGTTTGTCCCCTTTTGTTGGCATGGCTTTGATCTAATTTCTCTATTTTTTGGGGAAAGTTCTCCGAAGTACAACGAAACGAGATGCAATGCATTTTAATGAGGAATGATAATGATTTCTTTGAATCAGAAAAAGAACAGAATATTTAAATCTATTATGCTTATAAAGAGCTGTGATTGGTTGAGTCGCGTTTTGCTTATGGGAAAGAGGGGAGAAATGGTTTTTAATCTTTAATCAATTTTAGAGAAAATTACATATACCTAAGTATGTAGAGCACAAAAATATGTGTGCAGTGGTCGGAGCTTGGAGCTTATGCTGTCAGACTTGATTAGGATTATGCTAATGTTGCTAATGTCGTAGTAAGTCCTGTTCATGAAAAGTCAGTTTCCAGTTCCCAGCTAAACATAAGCTTCCACATGTGCCTTTACACTTTACATCAATTAGTTGAGTATATCTTTTAGCTACATTATTTTGTACACAGTTTCGAAGGGAAAAAAATATGAAATCCATTCAGAAAATCCTTGAAAAACTTTGATTTTTGCTATATGCAAGAATCTGTTTACAAAAATGTCGTGTATACAATATGACATCGTTGGCTGTTTGTAATAGAAATAAAATTTTGAAGGAAGATTTTTAATTTCAAAAATAGGTTGTGTTGCGAAATCCTTTTGAAATATTTATACTTTTTTTAAACTCTACATACTCTACTTTTAAATTATGAAATCTCAAATATTTTGCTCTGTGTTGGGATTGGAACTTGGAACTCTCTCACAATTAAATCATTAGAATAATTACTATGGCCACTGCCGTAATATGTAATATGCAAATATTACGCAATAACTTCTAAATCTAAAAAATGCCATGACCCTAAATGCCCAGATTCAGTTCAGATAGTACTCAATCAAACCCCCCGGTAAAATATTAACGATAGAGACAAAGACAGATAGAAGAAAGAAGGAAAGTGTACACAGATCGATGTCAAATCTCGAATGTCGAGCCTTTGAGCCAGACTCACAAAATTTAATTAGCACTTTACTAACATATCACACATACCACATCACACATCTCACTCACTCACACTCACAAAGAGGCACTTTCTCTGATCATATAAATATTACTGCTCTCTACTTTCTCCAACTCAAACAAATGTTATCTATATTTATGTACATGTCAGTCCCTGCCCTTCTCAATAATTAATATTTGATATTTGACCTGACATGTAACCGTGCCCATCCCAACTCAATCCACATTCAAATCGTGCATAAGTTGCAAATCACTCAAAATTTGTGAGTGGGAGTGAATCAAGTTCAATGCTCAATCCATTCAATTATATTACTATCAGTCAACTCCAATTACAAAAAAATCAATTACTTTTAAAGGCTCCCTCTCAGCTAAAAACAAATATCGGCTCAATCAAAAAATGACTCTCAGAAAAGAGAAAAATATGTACCAAAAATATGCCAATCAATTTCACTAGACTATTTCACATTTTTATTTTGCATCATCATTCATCATATCGTCATCTACTATTGTCCTTGGCAAAGACTTCCAAAAAATAGTTTGACGAATCCAATATCCAACCCCGCCAAGGCCTTCTCTGCCACACAAAATTTGCAGATATTTGCAAATTGCAATCAATATTTTAGGTTCAAGCATGAT
>JAHZMY010002426.1:0-13300 GCA_027743915.1 Seira sanloemensis | reverse complement strand
GGATGGTCACGAGGAAGAGGTCGATCGTCCAGTAGAATATGCCCTGGAAGTGTTAAAGAAATTGGTGGAATGAATTTGTATAAGATATTAAAATTTACCAAATGTAAATAGCGAGGCAATAATCCTTATCGTCTTTAATTATGGGGTTTTTCCCAGCCACTTGTTTAGTTATGAAAGGTTTTTCGCGGGATACGGAGTCAAAAATGTCCGCGGAATACATTTTTTGCCTGTAGCCATTTTTACATAGTGTACCGGACATTGAAAATTTGGACAGATTTTTGAGCAGTTAGGTTTAGAACGTCTGAAATGGCTTTTATCGGACACTACAGGTATAAACCAATTTTAGTTTTTCTCGGAATCAAACTCTAATTCCCTAAAATAAAGTCTGAATACATTTTTTAACAAGAAAGCACATAATAAATATTTAAAGCATCGTTGGGTGAGTCCCACCCAAAACGTTTTTCCACTTAGGTGCTGTGGCTGAAATTGTGGCGGACCAAAAGTCGTAAAAAATTCCCCGAAACAAAATGCTAACTATATGGCGTTCTTTTGTTGCAAAGCGCATATGCTTTTTGTTATTGGTATTCCTGAAAAATAGCATTACTAAGCAGCATTTCAGGAGTCCTGGTAATTATCAGGAATCCTGATAGCTAATCAGGAATTTTTAACGTGTATAAAATTAATGAAAACGGTGGTAGAACTGCTGAATTGAAGGTCTCAAGTACAATATTTGTCAATTTACATTCTACCTGAACTTATGCGCGGGTCACCAGACAATTGAACAATGCATGTTTAAAGTGGGATAAGACGATTACATCACTAATTTCAATCGAATTGAACTGTTAAATGAAATCCAAGAAAAAATAAGCCTACTGTTCTATGCCACGAAGCTAAAACTGTTCTAAAGCATTGTCAGGAGGCATACCACACAAGAAAGCCCATGCGATTCTGCATAAGAGTTTAGATTTTTAGGTTGAATTTTGAAGTATTTTTATTTTATTGCCAGTTGAAGTAGCGCACTTTGACCATCGTTGACACGCGAGTGAATTTACTGCGATAGTTTTTTACTTACACTCTACGCAAATAACTTTTAAAACTCTAATAAAAACCAAAAGGCATTGGCCTATGTAAAGTTGACCTTTGTAAATCTTGTGGCATCGACAACGGGTCCTGAAAGTCTATCACTTGGGAGCTATCGTAATGTAGACTGGGGCAAATTAAGATACAAAAACTTGCTTGCCAATAGTGCGAAAGTGAATAAATTATTAATGCAGGATCACATCGTGAGTAAAAGGTCCCATTCCAGAACCTAAGGGACTATCCATAAATTATGTCACGCACTGAGGGGGGGAGGTGGGGTTTGACGATTTGTGACAATGCATGGAAAGCATACCCTATCCTACAATGTATAAGCACGTGACGTGGGGAGAGGGGGGTCAAAGTCGTTTTTAACGTAACGTAATTTATGGACAGGACTCGCGAAATAAATCTTGGCAGATATTTGAGATTTACCCACCGCGCAAGTGGGAGGACATGGAAAGTCGTCCATGTGCAAGTTGTCGGACAATATTTCCGCGTGCCACTGGCTTAAATATTATTTTGCAAATAATTTTTTAAGCGCAATGAATGAAATTTTAAAATTAAAAAATGCTGGGAACTGCGTCCAAACGTTAGGAATTTAAATATATGACTAGGCTGTGTTTTCGAAATTATTCACATTTACGTAGGCTTCATTTTTCATGGTGGGACTAGCATTATTGTCTTTAAGAAAGTTTTTTCTTTGTAAATTAATGCCAAATAAGCTTTGCCACCCAAGCCGTTTCAATACCTATACTATACTGAATACATCAGTCTGTTTTTCTAGGGTGTAAGAATGCACTGAGCTTAAGAATTATGTCGTTTAGATTGAAGCTATTCAAGTTAAATAAAATATACACATAACCAAAAGTATTATCAGGATTTATCAGGACTCCTGATATTGGTGCTGCTTAAATGTTGCTAACAGTAATGTCAATAATACTATATTTGAGACCTTTAAAAGCGCCCTAATCATTGGGTTTACTCGAAATTCATTTTTTAGTCTGAGTGTCCAATAGTATGCCCATCGGAATTTACCAGTTCACCGTTTTCCTTTGTCACAAACTTTGAGTTGAAACTGGATCTTGGAAAACCATAAAATGGGAATTTACTAGCAGAACTTTATTGATTCTTATTTTGGACGTCAAAGATATGGCCGGCCAAAACTGTCGAAAACCTTATTGCCGATTCCCAGATGAAGGCTTTAGGCTGGATAAAACGATTTAGACGAGAAAGCCCAGGCACTACATACTTCAAAAAAATTTTCCTCAAATATAAATAACGTATGCATTACAACATTGCCATGACTACATGGGCTACTAAATTTAAAGACTTTGATACATTGGACGCCGTCGTAGAATCTTTTTTCTCGTACACTTTTGACTTTCACAATAGATTACTCCATGTCCCGAGCAATTGTTTGTACTATGGCTGACTTAGATTTTCGCGTTCGGGCTTACTGTACGTAGTATCATAAAAAGGACATTTGGGGCTGCTCTGCATACTAACGACATGCGGTTTAAGTCCCAACTTAATATGTGGCAGTTTTACATATAGACGTCTTATGGTTATCAAGACTACTGATCGTTACACAAATGTGTCCAAAATCCTGCTTGATTCACAAAAGCTCTGTCCTAAGTTTTGGTTAAAACGAAAAATAATTGAGCAATAACAAACTAACCTGGAACCGGACAAAGAAGCCGTTAATTTCCTCCCGCTTTCGTACTGTCCTCTTGTGAAACGCGACGAAAGGCAATGTTGACAAGTCCACGTCATGATGTAGTCTACACAAAAAACAATACAATTATAAACTTCATGTATCAGAAAAATTCAAGCAATTTAAAATAAAATCTAAACATAAACTCCATTCCATTAGCTTTCCAAAATAATATTGAAAATTCTCAAATACACATACTCAGCAACATGTTTTTCAAAACATTTTCTTAAATTGAGAGTAGGCTGATTTATTTTTACCTCTGTGGCATAGCGTGGTGCCGATTATGTTGACTGTTCCACCAAATCGATGAGCCTCCCGTGACCAGGCCTTGAACAAAGTTACAAAGTAAAATTTTTGGGAAAATTGAAACTCACAAAAAGAATGTATAAGCTAAAAAGTATATATCGACTTTGACGTCGTTAAAGCGGGTACATGAAAAACATGTCGTATTAACAGTAGCTATGTTGTATATGAAAAAGTCGCTGTCAACGTAAATATTTTAAATGACATCTGTCCATTTTTACCAAAATAGCATTTTCGTAAAGCTGCGCTTGCTCTTTTTACGTACAACAACAACTTAAACTACTGACTTTTAAGAATTTATAGTCAATACATAATATATAGTTTAAAAAATACTTACAGACGCTCAAATCCTGAATGAATTGGTCCACCTTCCGATTCCCGGTGAGGCTCCTGTGGCCCGCCTCATGCTGCAGCCAACCGAACCGGGACAAGGCGAATCCGAAGTAGCAAGAGGCGCATATCATGTACAGCAGCGGACCTTGCCTCAGGGCAATACCATACGCTATGAGAATGTGGGTGACGCACTCGATGACGCGGAGGATCACGTGGCGTATGCAGGGCTCGAAGTAGCCTTCGGCTTGCAGCTCTTCGAACAGAACCTTGAAGTCGGCTGAGAGTGCCTCGTGCTTTGTGAGGGTGTCCGGCTTCAGACCGACTATTTCAGGGAAAATGAGAGGTTAGAAAAAAGTTATCGGCATTTCAGCTAATCTTAAGGAATTTTCCGAAAAAAATCCTGATCTAATTGCAATAGTGCAAATCCAGAATTTTTTTTGCATGCAAAGGAAAAATTCAGCAAATAGTAAATACGAGCTCGAGGAAAAATTTTAATTCCTCGTTTCCAAGTTTCAAAATTGTGCAATCAAGAGCCCAATTTCTGCTCATTTAAGATGCAGCTGGACTCATTTTGCGAGGCCAATTATATAGAAAAAACTCTGAGATTTAGGTATGAAAACGAAACTTAACGAGACTAGGGAAATATTTAGAACATTCATTATGTTCAAACCGGATTTTGAAGCCAGGGAAAACAGTCAGTATTATCTCAGACAAAGCTCATAAAAAGCTTATGTCAGCGCAAAATATTTTCAAAGAATTTTTCAAGTCGTGTATGCATCTAGTTGTAAATTCTACAAAAAAATGTTCTGCAAATTCTTAAGTCAAACGCCGCATATCATTCTGAACACAACTCGGATGTATCTGATAAAATCAATCTTTTGCAGAAATTTAAAGTATGAAATTGTTATTAATTTGCAAAATCATGTAAATTCTATGGATTCCCTTCAAACCAATCTTTGACGTTTCCCGAAACGAACTTAATTTTCCAAAAGAAACAAAATCACTCGAAACTTATTTCCAAAATGACAGAAAACCACAAAAACAGATTTAACAGTTGTCTCCTTAAAACAGTGTCGGAACCAGGGTCTAAATAAAATCCACAAAATCCGGAAAAAATCCGGTAAACACTATTTCCTACGTTCAAAACCTAGCTGCCCAAAACTTTTAAAACCCCAATGCCACACATTCATTTCAAAACGAGAAACACTCAATGACAGAGGGCAATGTGAGAAAAATAATACAATATATTTAGCATACGTTTTGGGCTGTGCCTTTTTCCGGACAATTTTTCCGGAAGAGCCGTTGCACCATGTCAAAATATATTTTTTTAAAAATTGATTAAACAAATCTTACGTTCATCCGGGCCCGCCTTCCGCTTTTTAAAACTCTTCAGGATCTGGTCGACCTTCGCCCTCGACCTATAATGGAACTGCTCAATAGCCTGGCTGGCGTCCTCCCCCCTCTCCGTGTAAAACTTGATGACACTACCTCCAGGGTGCCTATGCACGAACTCTGTGATATCGTAGAACCATCCCTTGTAGTACACCTCAAGAGTCCTGCCATGCTTCTCTTGAGGGTCCTCTTGAGGGTCCGTAACTGCTGAGACGACTTGTGGTGCCATGGCCTAGCATTCGATTGCGAAGGAGGCAGCTGCTTGGAACGGACTAATGCTCGAGAGGAGTTGCAAAAGAGCTATAAAAAATCTGCTACTGTCGAAGTCGTGGTAGCAGTGGCTGCTTATTGGTCCCGGCTTGGGAACCATGTCAAAAGTTGCTTCACACCAACAATGCAGATTGTAGTGTGTAGTTAAAAAGTTGTAGGTGGATTTGTAATTGGATATGATGAAGTTGAAGAAGACTGATCCAGAATCAGCAGCGGTGGAGTCTGAAAACTAAGAGTGACTCACTCTGACCTAGTTACGTATGTGATTTGGCAAAATTTGACTCGCGAAACAAGAAGGTTTTGTGAAAATGGCTGTGGGGTTTTTTAAAACGCTAATTTGTTAGTTGAATTATGAACAATGGGAAAGAGAAGGCTCTTTGTCGCAGAGGTTTATAGCATGTTTCCCTTTCTAGATAATTTTGGTCTCGAAAATTCCGATGGCTTCGAGAAGCAGCTCGACGACGTATAAAGGATTTCCTGTGACTTGTGACCATTATTGTCGCGAGAGTATTTAGATGAAAAAATCGGCGTCGATAAACGTTTCATAATTATAGTTATTAATAAAGTTTTGCTACAATGCAATGGTGATATTGTGTACGTAGGTGAGTTGACTCGAAAGTGTGGGAACTTTTGTCTCCATGTTGCCCCGGCGCTTGGAGCAAATGGTCATAATTTGATGAAATCGGTTAAAGCATGGGGATGGATTTACATTATCATGTAGAGTGACTTACGTATGGGGGCCTCCACATTCTTTTTAAACCCGTGGTACAAATACCCGAGGAAAATTCGGTAATATTTTCCTGCCCATGTAAAAGAATTCCCAATGCTAACCATGTTAAAGTATTTTCTATCCTCTTCATGTTAAAAGATTTTCTATCATGTCTACGGTAAAGGACCTTCTATCCTGTCTACGGTAATGAATTCCCTATCCTGTCTACGGTAATGGATTCCCTATGCTGTCTATGTTGAAGGATTCCCTATTATAAGTTAAAGGATTCACTATCCTGTTGATGTTAAAAGATTCCCTATCCTGTTTATGTTAAAAGATTCCCTATCCTGTATATGTTGAAGGATTCCCTATCCTGTCCATGTTAAAGGATTCTCTATCCTGTCCATATAAATTCTATTTAGCTGCCAAAATCCCCGATTTTTCAACCCGGCAGACCTACAGGCAGTCATGGATGTATTCATAATTGTTCCGGTTTCGTATTTACAATATCATAAAATTAAGTTTTTATGTATAGGTACATACAGCGTACCTAAAATGTAAAAACTGGCGGACAAACATCAAAACCAACACAGCCACACGAATGTTCCAGCTACGTGCTAAACCCATCAGACGTTTTTCATGTAAAAAGTGTTGTAAAACCTTACTTGATCGAAGATACTAGAAGGCACTTTCGTTCACACATCCTCCTAAAAGTGCGAAATTTCTCTTTCCATATTCTGGCAACACACATGTCACTGTCCCTGTCCAACGTTTTGAGTGTTGTACCAGCTCATTGTAGTCACAATATGTACCATAAACTCTTGTCTCTACAAATGGGATTCGTGAGCTAGATCCTCACAAGAATAAATTAGTTGGACGAAGAGAGGGGCAAGACTCAAGCCCGTCTGCTTCCGTTCCCATCATCTACGAAACAAGCGGCTTTCGCGATTATAAACGTTATACAATCTGAAGAGTTGCGAAATCAATTGTTCTTTTCTCATCACCTGAAATGCTGACGAAGAAGGAAAGACGGTTGACAAGTGGAGGCTGTTCGAGAACGAGTAGAGCTAAGGGGAATTTTTTTTTTCACTCATGTAATTGCTGAACTAAAAATAATAAGCAGCGTAATGACACGTGCACACCTCGAAGAGATTTTTTGGAACGGTTGGAAGCCCTGAAAATCGATTTATGTGGGTGAGTATTCTGGGAGATTTTGTCATGGAGCTCTGACACAAGTTTCTGAGAGTAAATTCCGTGTGTTTGGGATGGGAATATAGCTCAGATTATAGCTTAGGTGTTACTTGTAAATTTCAACTAGTAGATTGTAGATTTGACAATTGCGGATTTGAAGCAAATGCATATAATTTTTTGCAGGTTAGCGTATAAATTTTTGTACAAAATTGACCGTTTCGCAAAAACATCACGTTTATCTCATTGTGACATACAAATTTGCAAATATTTAATTGCTGTACTAAAACTGTCCTCCTAAAATATCTTGCAATAATCCTCTTCAGATACATATTTTGATTTGCAAAAATCTTTCCCAGCAAAAACTGCAATACAAGTAATTTCCTAATGTAATTTTAAATATTTGAATGCAGGACACGAATGAAAGTTAAATTCTTGGCTAGTTTTTGTATTGTTTTGCATTTTACTGATTTGATGAAGCCGAAAATCACGTAGTTTCACCTTCAAAAGTTTTTAAGACAATTAGTGATTAAAATAACTAAATATATTGATGAAAGAATATCCGAATCGGCGCCATTCAATAAATTTTATCGCAAAAAAAGTTTTTTATAAAGGAAAAAAAAATTAAAACGTTTAAATTCAGCTTATCAAAACTCGCCAAAATCAACCTTTTATTAATATGGAAAGCCTAGTCAAAGTGCACACCAAACCTGTCCCGACTCATGTGACCAGTCCATGCTCCGCAATCAGTTAAGTCCAGGTTTGAACATCAACGAAATAATTGCGCCTTCGCCTTCATTAACGTAATGTGCAACTTTGTCTGTCGTCATCGCTGTTCCAGCTCGCACCATCATTTGCAATTACAACTTAAACTTTTCCTAACGCTGTATTTCGTAATGACAACATTTATATTATACATAAAGCGCGAACCTTATATATTTCGTAACTAACTTTTTTTGCGCAATAACGAAGAACATGCCAGATCCAAGATCGGTTACAATCAAGATCCGCCGGAAACGGATTGGATTGCATTGCTTAACACTGGATTTTTAAACAGCCATATTTGTGCAATCCAGTTCTGGAAATTGTGAAAATGAAGGAAGCTCATAATTACATGCTCTTAAACCTCAATTAATAAACGCGAGTTCAAAGTTCAAACAAAGCATTCAAAGCAATAACAGCAACAATCAATCATTATTCACATTCACAGTGTACTGACCGCGAGACAATGCCATTCAATTATGTTTATAAATATACAAATAATTGTTACTTATGGCGTTACAGCGACTATCACGAATCTAAAATAGATATCGAGTAATGACATTGAACATTCTCAATGCAGTGCAGTGGGAAAAATTGCCAAGAAGTGCAAAATTTTTGCAGAGGAAAAAATTCAAACACGAGCTGCTTTCCAAAATATATCCTGTGAGAAAATAAATATAAATATTTTTTTCAATTATTGCGTAATAACGACTCATAAAAAAGTCAGTTCGCTTGCTGGCCACCATGCCAAATGACGCTTGGCGTTACTGAGCTCGTAGTGTTGGGGTTTTGTCCAGCCACAGGTTTCTTCCGTCGGGATGGGAAAAAGTCCACAACTGTCCAAAACGTCGGTTTGAAGCATTGATTTATTTGTCTCACAATGCCCCCGGCCATTCAGTTTTTCCCACTCTTTACTTTATATACATGTATATGGCATTGTAGTCTGAACAGTTTTGGACGGCTCTGTTTCGGACGTCCAAAATGGTATTTACCTCAGATTTTACCTGCAGTAACCCACTTGAGTTTTTTTCAAATGCTAACTCTATTAAAGAGTTTTTTTCTTGAGTGGCGTCAATGGCTTACAAAACACTTGAAGGAATTATCCTCTTCTCTGCTATAATCGTTTCACTTCCCAGATATGAAATAGTTTTCCTCTAATTATTTTTCAAAGCTTAATATTTAATGGTTGATTAATTATACATGTAAAAATGCATCGTGTCTTTATTATTCAGCATGAGGCATGAGGACGAGTTTTATGGAGTCAGTTTCAGGGCTGAGTTTCCTCCATTCCACTCGCAGTTCTTATTACGTCATTCCAATCTGGATCAAAGGTCCTTTTAAAGGCTTCGACGTCACCAGTGGAAAACCTTTCTAAGACACGTATTCAACTATATATTTCTCAATACTTGCTAATTGTACCTATAGAGGTAAAATTTGTTTGTGATACAATTAAATTTTTTAATCAATTAAACTTAAACTCAAGTTCGAATGGGAATCATTGGAAGAAGGTACATCAAACAAATTAAATAGAAGTTATCTTTGAGACACACAAGAAATTTTGCAATTTACTTGGTACCTACAAGGTTAGATAATATAGGTAATGCAATGGGAGTAAATCCGGATGTGCGAAACAAGTTTTGACGACGACGATGGCCAGCAAAAAGGTGTGACGCAAGTGGGATGTATGAGAAAACCTGCTTTTCACTTGAATAATTTGGTATGTATTATGTATATGTTTCAATGGAACATACTACATAGTATGTAATTCGAAATATGTAGGTATGTGTGTAAAAGTTAGTTTGCGTGAAGTTATTTTACGTAGCTGAACAATGGTGGTTTGTCGAGTTTTGTCATGAGTCATGAAATCATGTTTGAGCAATCTTCGGGTCCGTTTGTCCGCATGTCCTTGAAATGTCCATGAATCTTATGCACGTTGATAGATTTTCTTGTCAACGCCGTATTCATGTGAATCGATGTATCCATGACTATCGACTATGAAGGTGTAAAATTGGCTATATGAAAAATATATTGTTCGTGATACCGACTATTGGATTTTATGCAGAGGCGAATGCGCGAATTGAGAAATTATTTTTTTGAATTCTTCATTTTTTAGCAGTGGCAGGAAAAGCTGCATGTAAATTTATCAACAAAATCAAATATGTCATAAGTAAACTAATGTTTCCACAATTTTTTGAAAACATAGAAAAGTCCCGTTTATCCAATTTCTGGAAGGTTTTTGCATCCAGCCAATTTTTCCATGTAGCCACTTTGAGGTTTTCATTTTGCCATTTTCACCAATTCATGGTTGATATCTCACGTTATTACGGGGCAGTGTGAAGCAGAAGACTAAATTTTTGATACAAAACCCGTCTTTGGCCAGATCCATCCCGAAAGAGAAGCTGAAGCCAAGAATTGTCGTCCAAACTGAAGATGAGCTTTGAAGACGACAATTGACCAAGTTTTTTGCAATTAGTAAATAGCGCATGACCTAACATGTTTGTTGAAATTATGATGAACTATAATTTCTATTTAAAAATATTTGACAATTGTGGCAATAGAGTAATTGGCAAAAAAAATCGCCTTTTCCTTCTCCGTCTTTATTGATAATGCTATATATTTATATTACTGTTTATGTAATTTAGCGCCATTAAATGTATTAAACAAGCGCCGATGCAAGAGCACTACAATACACAGAGGAAGATTGTGTAATAGAAGGTGACCATTAAGTTTTGTGTATTTTATTTACCTAATTTTTTAATCACCCTCTTTGCCAATTCACTGACCCCAGACTATCTAAGATGTGAGAGTGATGTATTTAAAACTGAAGATATCCCCAAGCTTGAGAAATTTTTGGACAAGTTCCCACGAGCCGCTCGTGGAGCAATAAATAGGAAAATCTTTTGCTTTTATTTCTTGCGTCATGTTGGCAAAATAAAAAATAAAATCTTGACTTGACATCGGAATGAAATCGCTATGAATTTGTGTTATATTATTTATGTCTTTCGGATATTTTTATTGTAATCACTGCAGCTTCCGTTTTGCGGCATTCTTATTGAGATAAGTCTGGACGAAGAAGTTGCCGAAGAGGTAAAGGTAGATGACGGCCAGGGCGAAGTAGTAGCACGACACGTCATTCGGTCTCTCGCAATGCGGCTCGACGTTCATCACTACATATGGAAATTAGTTTAAAATATTAAATTAAAAAGACTCCCCTTAAGAATACATTTTAAATACTAGGGACTAAAATTAAGTTGGTATCAAAAGCGGATGAAAAAAGAACTAGAATAGAATTTCTGGTTGCACGGGGCAACTTGAGACTCACCTTTGGCGTATACTACTAGAATGTTAATCACGAGGGCGGCGGAGAATTGGAGCAGTTGCACGGCTGTGACGGCCATCGCCAGTTTCCGCGGGAGTTTGAATTGGGCTGCCTATGAAAGCCGAAGTTATAAAAATTTAAAGTTAAAATTACAAAGTTTAGCTAAAATAGCGCATTTAAAAGAATTGTTTGTATTACATGATAGGTAATGATGAGTTTCTACGGATATTTCAGAAAAGAATATGCTAATTACCTTGAAAGCGTAGTACGAGTACATGACTGAATGAACTACATTGAAAATTAATAAATCAATATAAATTAGCTGATTAAAATTACATAAAAGTATCAATTTAATTATTCCTCTTTTTTAAATTACCGAACGCATTCATCAAAGCGAAGAAGCGCGCCGCAGGATCCGCCCTGATTAGGCCGTAGACGCAGGCAATATATACGGATGTGTGATGGAATCTATAAATGACAGAGACAGCTAATGATTAGCGCATATAAATCGTAATCACCAATTTGCACCGTTAAAAAATATTTTATTCAAATTAAAATTCAATCCATCCACTCATCATAAAATAGACCGGCACGCAATATCCTCGGAGCGTGCTTTTTTGTCTGATTACTTCAGAAATCAATTTTTCGAAGATCTTTGAAGTCCGCCATGTCACTAAGACGTGATATAACTTTCTACTAATAAAAATTAACTCTAGATCTGTGTGCAACTAATACATATTTCGTCATTATGGTTCATAATACATATCAGTGTGGAAAATTATCTAACCGTATATAAAATTCTATTTCACTACTATAACATATTTTGGGGTTTTAACCTTTACATTCCACTGCAAAATTGAGGAACTGGAGGCAGCTTTTTAGTTAAATCCGTTCTTGACAAATAATATGCAAAGCGTTATGTACTAAATGTTAAATAGAACCTGTTTAAATATGCCTTGTCTAACATGGATGTGATAAAACTACATACATAGGTACATAAGTAGCTACAAGCTACATTTCAAGCTCAGTCTTGGACTAATCAAATTGAACTAGATAAGCAATCAAATCCCAAATTAATAGCTACAAACATCCAACCCTCCAGTCAGTAGACAACGGCGGAATCCTGTTATTTCTTTCCTTGCAAATAATCAATTTAAAATTTATCTTCAAGCAATCCCAAACAGTCATCAATAATTATTCCTCTAAAAGATAAAGTCAATATGAAATATTTTCCTCAAATTGCAGAAAAAATCCTCCCAGACTAAATTCGGACAATTCGGATGTAATAGACAATATAAATCATTTCAAATTATGACTTTATAAAGATCGAAAATTCAATTAATCCAAACTACCTCTCATTCGAACCCTTTAACTCTTTATTCTTGCGTAAGTAATCCCACTGTAAATAATTAAGTAGCATCCGGCCTCTACACATACTAATTTTTTTTGAAAAAAAAATAATCAAAAACTGTTTTGTTAAACTCACACATGTAAATGCAGAGCCAAAAAATGGTGGCCACATTGAAGTGATCCCTCTTACAATAGGTCCTGTAGAAGCCAAACTCCTTGTGCACGAAAATATTCTCGGGAAGCATCCTCGCAACCATGACCATACTCAGCAGGGCCAGGCTCCCACTCCACAAGGTCAACGGCCTCCGGAGGTCGAACGGCTCCCGATTCTTCATGAACCTCTGGAGGCCCAACACAGTCAGGACGTAAATCGGCGCGAGGGCGAAGATTGAGAACATATTATTTTTGAGGAAGAAGTAGATTGGGATGTAATCCTGTTTCTCAAATTCGAAGATTCGGAGGTAGTCAGGGTCCTCGGTGAACTCGGAGATGCCGAGAAAGCTGAAGTTGTTCCGGCTTTGGGCGAGAGTGGCCATTCTGAATTCCTTTCTGGGGGAATGTGAGACTTTCTGGGGGAAGTATATGTGTGAGTCGAGTTGAAGATTGAAAAGCTGAGTGCTTCACAATTCTAGCCGAGTGGTTGAGTGTGAAGGGAGTGAGGGAGGAAGGAGCACATGAAACCCATTTTGTGAGTCGTGAGCGACGTGAGACGGTGAGACGTTGTGAAATGAGTGCGAAATGTGTATAGGCAAATGGGAAAATGATATGAAATGCGTTGATGGGAAAATGAATCATGGGAAGTTGTGTGTCAAGATAAGGGGTAGAGGTAGTAGCTGAGATTGAAGTTGTGAGGGTGGCTCTGTTGGTGGAAACGGTGTGG